>VDFB02110519.1:0-19696 GCA_007258455.2 Sequoia sempervirens | reverse complement strand
CTCCTTAGCTAGATCTGAAATCCTGACATGCTCTGCTTCTTGAAGCATTCTGGTGATATGCATGGTGAATGCATCATTTTTCCTCCTATAGTTTGGGATTCCTAAATACAACTGAGGGAAAACTTCATAGATGATGTCCTTTCCAAAAATTCCCTTTGTATCTAATCCTCTATAGGGATGGAACCTAGCAAGTGCATAGACCAAATACGAGGTCATGGTGAAGGCATTTGTCTGCAACACATTGGACAACTGCTTGTGAATGACTTGGCTAATGACCCCTGCCCAATGGTAGTCAATTTTCTCTTGTTCCATCCTTACAATGGCATGGAACATCCAATTCTTAAATGTACCAGGACTCTTCAATCCAACCACCCTGCTAAGAAAGGTGATGGCATCGTAGTACTCCTTGAATTTTGCTCTGAACAACTACTTAGGCAACTTGGAATAGTGTGACTTAGGCTTCTCCAGCTAGGAATTGATTAGCTGCTGTGACTTCATAGTTTGGTCATTGTAGAATTCTTGAGCTGCCTCAATGGTGAATCCCACCACATGAGATTTGTCTGGCATGTCGAAGGTCTGGGCAATAGAGACCGGGTTGAGATTGGAAACAACTCTCCCTTGGGGCCCAATAATCCTCTGTGTATCCTGATCATAGTGCTTGGCGCACTCAAGGACCAGCTCATAGCATTGCACTGTAGAAGGGAAATCGGCTACATGGGACAAGCCTGATTCCATCATCCTTTTAGTCACAAAAGGAGGATCCTCGACTACCACCCTTGCTTTAAATTCCTCATAGTCCTAGAGGCTGACGTTTGTATCAGTGACTTCTGACCAAACAAAAGTGATCTTACTCTCAGGGACCTTGCTCTTAATGTCCAGCTTGATCCTCTCTGCATCAGACAATGAGGAACCAACTGCTGCTTTGCTTGATTCAGCCTGTATTCAACATGAAAACATAATAAAAACCATAGGAAAGCAAGGTTACTCCATCAAAACACCATTAAAATGCATCTCATATAGTCAAGGTGTTATTAAAATTCATATAAAATGATCACAACAAATTTCGGGTTTCGAGACCATCCGCAGAATCTAAGCCAGAGAGGAATTTCGGGAAATTCCAGACCGATCATATTCCAACGGAAAAAACCAAGAAACACCTACTTAATCATCAGACCTGGTCATTTTTCATCCATGAATCACCTGAGAGATCCAAATATGACATGAAATAATCATCAAATGCATCACGAATTATAAACGAATCCAATTATTTCATGTTCCTTTATATTTCACCAAATTTCAAAGAAATTCGTGAGGGACGAATTTCCGCAAAGAATGGGCCAAAGGGGATTTTCGGGAAATCTGGAAGATGAAAAATTTCTTAGAAATCTGGACCTAACGGACATCCATGGTTTAGGCATGATTCTGGACCAACGGAGATTCCTGGAGCAAAAGTTTCGGCAAGAGTTGGGATCTTGCGAAGAAGTCTTGGCGAAGCCACGAAGTTATGCTGAAAGGTGCTATTAGAGAAGGTTTCGCCAAGACATGGTGGTTTCAGTGTAACATCCTAGTGAACGGTGATATAGCAAACAACATCGATATGATCAAAGGTCGGTCGGGGTAAGGTCTTGGTGAATGAATCATGTCTCACCGACTGATGGGTCCAAGCAAACACTTCAGCTAGACTCAATTTTTCGATAGGAGGTCTCACTGAAGTTGCGATGTTCTGCCGACTAAGGCATGGTTTGAATTTGGCTAGAGGTCTCAGCGAAAAGATCTGGGCTCGCTAAGAAAAGAAGGCCTCGCCACAACGTCTTGGCGACCATTAGGAGTCTCGCCGAAAGCAAAGATTTTGGCAAGAGTAGGGAGCTCGTGGTAAGGTCTCAGCGAAGCATGAATGTCTCCCCGACAGAAGGTCACTCGACAAGAGCAGGACATGTTCGGCGAAAGGTCTTGCCGAAAGCGAAAGTCCCAGCGACAGAACGAAAGATCGGCAAGACGAAAGGATCCCGTTATGAGCTCTTGGTGACGGGGTTTGTCTTGCTGACAGAAAGGATTTCGGTGTGAGAATCACAGTGTCCTGGCGACTAAATACAAACTCGTAAAGGGCTTCGGTGAGACACAGGAAGACCATTGTGACATCTCCCCGACTTTGAAGGGTTATAGCGACTGAAAAGAGCAAAACTCGGCAAAGCAAGAGTGCTCGGTGAGAGGTCTCACCGAAGGACGGATGTCTTGGTGAAGCAAACAAATATCGGTAAAGCTATTGGATCCCGCTATGACCTCTTGGTGACTTGGACTTGTCTTGCCGAAAGCGAGGATGAACAAGCATGTCGATGAGACATCTCCTCGTGGGGTGAGGTCTCGATGAAAGAAAAGGTCTCGCCGACTGATATGCATAAAAGATTTCATCGGTGTGAAAATGATAGTGTCACGGCGATCCGACATGAACCTAGGAAGACCACTTCGGCGAACCTCAAGGTGGTCGATACGACATCTCAGCGATCTCGAATGGTTACAGCGAAGGGAATCTGGAAGGGTTGGAGAGTCCTGATTTCATCTAGACACTGAACCAACTATGGATTTTGACAAGTTTAACTTAGGGAAAGTTGGGGACGGACCTCTCATGAATTTTCTTTGTATTCTAGGTCAATCTTAAGATGAAACTACCTGATATGGCACTGCCCTAGGTCCGAACGCTATTCATCCACCATTAGCACACAAGCAAGCTCAGAATTTAAGTGTTTCACTGTTAAGTCACCACTAGGGTTTACTAATTACTCTCAGGCAGGATTCATTAAACTGCAGATGGACACATGAACTCAAAACTTGCCTGGGAGATGACAAAGGATGCAATACTGAACAACTCTAGCATGAAATAAACACATACATAGGAATTCAAATCCCACAAGCCCTCACAATACCAACATGTCATTCGTAATTTAATTCAAAGCAGAGCAATCAGACACATACCATTATAAAACAGGAATTGATCCTAGAAGCAGCAAACGTGAAGCTCAATGGGGCCTACAATGAACAGACGCAGGAAGGCACAAGAAACCGTCACCACAAAGAACAGTTTGCCTGACAATCTCAAAGCGAAACCAACAGCTCAAAGAACAAACTCTAAGGACGCAGCTCTTAATTCAGACAATGGAAAATAGTGAACATAATGGCGCAAAAGATCTCAAAAATCAAGTAGAAACCAACCTTCAAAGCGCGTACAAAGCCATTAATGCAACCAATAAGACAGTCATGAAACCCCGGGAGTCGATGACAGGACATAATCTGGGAAAATCCATCTCACGCGGAAATATGCGAAGACCCAAGATTCCTGAATAACAAGGTCCAACCGGAATCCAAGCAGGATCCGGGAAAATCCGACCAGGGCGAAAAATCCCGAATCAGGGCAAAAGCCCAAAATTCATCCAGAACTTAAGATTTTCAATGAACAACCTGGGGGAAACACTTAGGCAATCAAAATATACATTTAAGCCCGTGCCTAAGCAAGACAAAACCTCAAAAAGAAAGGGCCAGAACACCAAAATCGAAGCAAAAGAGGGTCCCTGCTTACCGTGGGGCGTGTGTGCGAAAAATTGCACAACAGAGACCTTTGTGACCTACTCTTTCTGTTTCTAGAACTCTCATCATTTTATTTTGTCACTTGAGCTTTGTTCCTTGAGGTAGTTGAGGTCCATTTTCTCCCTATAGACTCTTCTTTGTCCTAGAGACTCAGGAGTAGAAAATTTCCTCCTCTACACATTCTACCCGTTTCATACATGTGGGGATTGAAATTTAACTCCCATTCTTTAATATAAAACCCTACTTTGTCCATTTGTAGCAATGTTTCAAACATGATGCTTTGCTTCAAATGTGGTGATGGGCATATAATCAAAAGAAAGTTACAGACCAAAAATTTGATGCGTACCTCTTTTCCCCATTGGTTTCTCCATCAATCCACCATCTTTTCTACAGAACATCCACCTCCACCCCACTTTGTGAAGAAATCACACTCCTTCAACATATCTATAGAGTTTCTTAAGGTTTTATTAGGGATGACCATTGCCTTACCTTTTCTTCTTGGCTCAACAATAACAATCCCTTTGCTAGTGTTTGCATGGTCTCTCCCCGCATTAGGCTTCTCTTGCACACCAAATTCCTTCCACATCTCATGATTCTCTTCTCCTAGATTCAACTCTCTATTTACTCTTCCTTTGTTCACTCCAACAGTAAAGTGAGGGCCTTGTCTAGTCCATCCACCAACCACTGAGTGCTTCCTTGGATTCATTGATGTAGGTATCCCTTGCCAATAGTCAGATTGAGCCATCATTGTTTCTCTCTTTCTTTGCCTCAACAACCCATTCTGATCCCCCCAAGCAGGCTCCTTGAGGGGGGCCTGGAAAACTTCTATGTCCTCCTTGGAGGCTTCCAATCATGCCAATACTATGGCTGAGCTTGCACTTTCCACTTATCTTCATTGGGTTGGTGTCAAGATCTCCCCCCAGGGTTCTCAACCCAAATGTGATCTTAATTCTTAAGGAAAGGCCAAGCTCTAGCTTGAGCCTCCCTTTGATTTTGATGATCAAGGTTGCTTCTACCTAGCGAGATTGTGTTCGCTCTTGTGGCATGTTGATCCCCTAGGATACCCCGATCATGTCTACCTGCTAAACCTGCATCTACTCCAACCCTTCTCATCTCCAAGTGCTTCTTCTCCATAATGTTGACCCTCTATGACAACTTTTCTAACAACCATTCCTACTCTACGATCACTACCAATGAACCTACTCTAATGACCATTTTTGTAGATGGCAAAAAAATTATATATAAGTTAATATGCTAGAGAGTGCAATTTTATATATGCATAGAAGATACATTAATTTAGTTTACAATTTCTTATGTATAAAATAGTATTTTTTTTATGTATGCAATTTGAAATACAATCTTGACTTTAGGTTGATGGTTTGTTTTGAAGGGGACTCAACCTTGTTTTGCCCATTTTTTTCTTAAGTCCTTTTCCCCCAGTCTACTTAAGTTTCATTTTTCCCATTGCATATAATTGATCTAAGATATTTCTTGTGGGTTTCTATGAGTTATTTTACCTAGGTTATATTTTCATGACCCTTTATGTACCTATTCATGTATTAAATAAATTTGGGATCTCTAAAATCCCAAGTCTAGTTGGTTTTTGGTTTGTTTCTAGTGTTTCCTCCTTTTACAAGTTTTTCATGTCCATCTAAACCTGCTAGGTGTAGTTCACCTCCATTTTTTTGCATAGATTTTTTTCACCTCAATTTCCTCACAAAAATGGACTTCCAAGTATAATATCAAATGTGTCAAGTGCAAACACATCATTCTCCACCTCATCAACATATTTTGGGCTCATGCCAAACTAATTTTTTCTTCTATTTTTGTAATTTGAATCACAAAACCTCATTCACCCAATTTAATGGATATGGGTGAAGATGATTATATATTTTCAAACCAATCTTCTTAACTACATGTAGTAAAACCAAATTTTATTGAGAGTTAAGATCTACAAATGCACTTACCCATATTTTCTTCTTTCAATATATGTATCATATCAAGAACATGCTTCATCTAGGTCCTTTGGCTTTGCAATGATGACTCTTCTCCTAACATTAAAGTGCAACCCACCAAGATATTTGATGAGGGTATTCTCTGCCAATATCAATAAACAATCAATTCAATTGTGTAGTCTTGTACACTTTACTCAATACCTTGTCCATAATACAATCAATTAGTCTTTTTGGTCAATTTCATGTCCAAGTACATAGAAGTGTATAGACAACAAAAAATTGAAACCCACCCACATAGACACTTCTAACTTATTTTACTTCTCACAAAATTCACGTGGTCATGACCCAAATGAAATCGTATATGCACAATCACATTAAACATTGAAATATGTCTCCACTTTTTAAACTAAGAATACTATATTTTTACATCAACTTGCCCTTCAAATTTTTTGATTTCTACTTTAGTTTCAACTTTGAATGCATTTTTTTTCAAAATTTACCTCATTCCTTCTAACCTTTTTTTTTGTTCTAAAATATCTCCTTGTTGTCATTACTCTTTTCTTCGTTGCACCCAATACCAAATTTCTTGAATCGAGAACACACCAATATACTCATGGATGATTGTTCTTCAATAATTTGGACTTGCTTTTGAATCATGTGATCTTGTTGTTTACTTATACATGTTACATTTGAATCACTTTACACAAATCCTTAAATTTTCTTTGTAGATCAAAACACAAAACCAGTAGGTCGCACATACAACATATACATCATAGTTTCCAAATGCTTGGATAGAATTGTAACACAATTTTAGAATTATCAGAAAATCAAAATAACTTGAATTTTTAAAATCATGAAAAGATTACCATGTGCTTTGTTTTACCCAATATTGAGGTTTTACAAGAGTCGACTTGATGAGAACTTTGTTCTATTTATTGATAGGGTGGTAAATGGGTGCATTATTCTCCACAATGGCCTATAATGAGGGATTCCATCAATTTGCATGCTTTATATTGGCATTAATTCCATTTCCTGGAGGGGAAGGACAAAGCCTAGGTAATGGCGAAAGTAGGTACATCTTGCAACCTTCCAACTTGTCATCCATGGATAAAATCAAACCTAAGAAAAACTATACACATTACTGTTATGGATACTATAGGAGAAGGCCACATGTCATGATGGGAGTCCTAAAATGGTGGGGTTGGCCATTAGGTTGGATCACTTGGACCTATAGTTGTTTCTTCAATCTATTTACATCAAGAGAAAAGTAAATAAAAAAATATCATGGTTTTAGAGTTACTAAATTCTTGAGTTGGAGACAAGATTTATGCAACCTTTTAAAGAATATTGGTTGCGAGTTCAAATTTGAATTGATTTATTTTAGAGATCAGATTTGATTCAGAGATCCAATTTACTCTAATTTGATTGTGGAATAAAAACCAACCCAATTTAATAGAAACCCGCACAATATTATGACATGAGACAAGTTTATGATCAAAACCCCATCCATAATATAGCCTATTAGCTAAAAATATTTAATGTTTGATGGATATGGACCATTGGATCCAAAATGATCCCAATCATTCAATTTTATACCAAGGATGCTACCTTCATCTATAAAAGGCCATATGCGAACCTTTATTATTAATTAATAGTAGTATTCATTTATTTTTAATTAGTTATTTGACTATTTACTTTTTATTATTTATTTACTTTACTAATAATATCTTTTCATTATTTCTCTATTAATTAATCATCAAGTAACCCATGTCATTTGTTTCTCTTTCATCAATCCTTTCTGTAATGGATCTTTTGTTTTTTGTGTCGTTCTTCTCTCTCCTTTTCACCTTTATTCTAATATTGGAAAAATTATTTATATTCAGCATAATATAGTTTTTTTCTTTTTTAGACTTAAACCTCATCTTTATTGTTTTCTCAAATTTTTGCACATTCCATGTAGGCCTTGCTTGTATATTTATATATGGTATTATTATATTGTTTTCTTTGTTTTTTAATTATTTTCTCTTAACTCATCTACCTCACCCTTTATTAGACTTGATCTGAAATGTCATTTCATTTTTCCCTCTTCTTGATGATGGATCACTGAGTGTGATCCAAAATGTTAACAAAAAAAGCATGCACAGTTGAATCCAAAAGCTTAATATTGTAAGGCCATTCTTTTGTTGAATTAAGGGTTGCAAATTATTGATCCAGAGAGAAACTATTGAATAAATATTTTGTTCATATTTTTTTCATTTCATGTTTTCCACATAAATAAAATGAATTATCGATTGGTATGCATGTATATAATGGATATTTACTTGGTTTGAATTGTGATTCATATCACTAGTTATTTGTTAATGGCAAATAACCTTATTTGATCAACATGAACACTGTCTACCATATTATGGAGTACCTTTCTTTTTTTTGAGTAATTGGGTGCTTAATGAGGAAATACTTCATGATTTGAGGACCTTCCATTAAAGATTGCACTATCATTTGAGGAGTTGTGAATACTTTGGTTAAGTAGGGACTAGTTTATGTGGATCTATCTATTTGTACATCACAAAGAGACTATAGAAGTTTAATATTTAATGTAGATTGTTCTGAAACACATTCCTTCTCCTCTATCTTTTGACATTTTTTTATATAAGTGATTAATTTAGGAATGGATTAAATATAGGAATTAAAGCCGCAAAATAGAAGTGAACATTTGATGGTAGTGAATTATTTATAGAGATATCTATTTTTCAAATCCAAAGGTAAGGAAACATTATTTCAGGGTTAAGAATCAATTTTTTTTTAAATATTTTAGATCTAACCCATCATATTAGATTATAGTAGAATAATATTTTATATGCACCTTGGAAGGAATAACAATTTCATATTTAATTGAGTTAACCAACAAGTCAAGACCTAACTACAAAGACCTTGGGGTAGTTAATTTTCACTTGGGATTTGATTCCTTTCAGGAGAGCTGTGAGTTTATCTTAAATTCTCACTTGAGTTGAGAAGTGTGTCAAAACACCCATCAACAATTCCCTAATCCTCTATCCATCCCCATTTACACATTCGAGCTCATCTCATCCCTATTTGCACTCACTCGTATGCATTCACCATGACTATTCATTTATCATGCTTACCATTGCACCTCTATCCATATATGCATTCCCCACCTCGAGTTTTACACCTCCTTGTTTTTGGTCAATCTTGTAGTGTACATGTTTGACCCTACACCACATGGAATTGATCATTGAATTTTATAAATTTAAAATTCATTTTTTTGTCAATCTACCTTTTTCACTAATTATTATGAGTCAACTTAGTTCACATTTGCATGATTTATTATTGTCTTTGTATTTAAAGGCATTCAATATGAGAAATCAAGAGCATAAGTTTGAATTATTCTATGGTCATTTGGATTTTGGGAACTCAAAGGAAATCGAATTTACATCAAAATCATCTTGGACATCTAAATGCATGAGAGTGTTGTCTTTGATATTCATCAATGATTGTGAAGCACATCTAGGAGAAATTTACCATTTCCATCCAACAATCTTCCCAAGGTATTTTTTCAAACTAGCAAACTTTAGAGACACTTAAGTGATATAATTTATAGTAGTCCATGGTGAGTTCAAATCCATGAACTACAAGTTAAAACCATGTAGAAGGTCAAATGTATCAATCTTAAGTGCACAAAATTGATCCAAAAAATTCTAAGAATAATCTAGTTCAAATTTTGTGATTTTGCTTCCAACATATATAAGAAGTTTTGATTATGAATTACAATTCAAAAATTATAATTGAAATATTGAACAACTATTTATTAATCTTATAGAGGGGAATCCTCAAAAACAATATAAGAAGAAAAAAGATGATTTTTGTTGAGGATTCAAACTCCTAGAGGGAAGATGAGATTTAATCTATCTCTTGTGTGAAAGGTAAAAAGATGTAGAAGGATAAAGGTGGAGTTTTCCATAATGCTCCAAAACCAAATAGGGATGAGGAGTTAGGAGTTTATCTCTAACACTTCATGCCTAGCCTCATCCATTAAGGAGGGGGTCTCAATGGTCACTATGATTGGGGGGAAACTTGTTGAATTGCATAAAGAAATAGTCACCCACGATAAAATGTTAAGACAGTTTCACTTAAAATTCAATAAAGGTAACTTCAAAATGTTCTTGGTGAAGAGATTGGGGGGAGGATCTCACCCCTATGGAAATGGAGAAAATCATCTCTTACTAGTAGGAGAACATGGAAGAAATGAACATGCTCAAGGTGGATCACTATTCAAGATAACAAGGTGACTAATATGGAGAAGGACGTTCTTGGTATCAAAACTAACCTACAAAAAGTGGTGGTCAAAAGCATCAAACTTTTGAAAGAAAAAATCAGCCCTCACATGATCCAAGCCAATATATGTTTGAGCACCTAAACTAAAAGACAAAAAGCCAACGTAGTTGTGCAGTTTGATGTTGAGCTTGTGGACTACTTATTGAAGACTCTCTAAGAACGGATATTACTTTACTCTAGAGTTCTTTATGTTTTATGTTGTTATTTACATTTTAGTTTTAGACTCTATTGCTTTACAAAAAAAGGTTATTTAATGGTGAAGTTTTTTGGTTGATATTTGTTTGTTGGCTTGCTATTTTTTACTCTTGACCGGTAATAAATTTTTATTATATTATTTATGACAACTCTAAATTATATTAATTATTTCATGAAATCCATTAATTTTTTAATAACAATAGCAATTTGAATTTGTTTCAACTTTGAAGCTATAATAATGACCTTTGACGTGATGCCTAAAGATATTGGGGATCTTGTCCACGTCTTAACATTCGTCTGTATTTGAGAAAGTAAAAGCAAAGGTATCTAGAGATTTTGAATTGATATTTACGTCCACTAAACTCCAACAATACGATCAAAAATATCTGCCTCTGCATTTTTAACCTCACATATGATGCGCTGAATGATTGGGAATATTCCGCCGCCGTCCTTATTTGGCCGACATGTTTGGCTGAGCATTTTCCAAGGGATTTTGTAAAAGCGAATAAGGGTTTGGAATCCGGAACATATTTTATAACGTCTCACTTTTTGACTTGAATGTGGAATGGGTGTGTTCATTACTCAGCATTGAAGTTGACTTTAAAAGAGTTTAATAAGAGTAAGGAATTTAAGTGTATAATATATTATTTGTTTAAACTATATTACTTTTAAACATAAAATAAGATAGAATATATATTTTTAAGTTAATATAAAATAGAGTTTTAAATGAAAATACAATATATAAAAATAAAAAATAAGTGGTTAAATTGTTATGTAATCAAAGTCATAAATTTAATAAGAGGCAAAATTGGGTCATAGTCACTAGGTTTGTTTCAATTATGGAGAACGTTCTAGCTATTGAGAATTGGCTTTCAACTAATAGTGGTGTCATCTTTATAATCTTGCTATTCATTTGATGATTTTTTTCATCTCTAGTGGAAGAAATGGCTAAATCCAAGTAAGGAACTTTGTCACTATCTAATCGACTAGAAGTACCCTTAGCAAGTAAGATTATAAAGACCCAACATAAGCATTATGACCCAAAGATTTGCATTAAGGTGATAAAAAACCTTGGAAACTATGAAATCATATCTATGAACATTGCAAGTGCATCCATGTTGACACTTCATGGATGACATTGACCCATGTGGGATGGATAGGTCAATAGCTAAGAACCATACAAGTTGTATTAGTTGAATGGTTGAGAAGAATCTATATATGAGCAACTCAATTAGCTTGCACTGGTTCTCCATAAGAGCATTAGAGAAAATTATGGATTTAGTATGTACATAAAGAAACGAATATCAATAGAAATTATTGAGAAGATAGGTGTCTTTCTCTCTTTCTAGACAGTGAACAAAATCTCTACTCTAAAAGCATGCCAAGAATGAATGAATTGAATAGTTATTTTGATCCAATCCCCTAAAAGAATCATGTGCCAATAGTCTAAAAGGTCACAAGAAGTCATGGATCTAATTCCAAGCAAATTGGGCTTTAGTATGAAAGAAAAATAAATGCTTGAGAGTTTCATGGTGTTTATAAAAGGGACAATGGGGATTGATAATTCCCAAATGGATCAAATGATTCTAAGGGGAAGGCCCTAGTAAAGAATACACCAAGCAAAGTAAGCTTAAGCTCAAGAACGGTTCTCCAATAAATTTAGAATTTGTGTTTCCATGAACTAGCCATGGAATGTAAATCTCATCTATCAATGAGTTTTTTAACCATATACAAATGTAGAGAGAGAAATGAATATCCTTTGCAAGGTTTGTAGTTGTAAAATAGGGTATCAGGATACCATTTCCAATCTTTCCACTAAGGTTTATTGTTTCTAACCCCAAAATTGTGAAGCATTTCCATAAGAATATAATCAATAAATGTTTGGAATGATATTGGAGATCCAAATTTTAATTTAGCTTCAATCCAAGATGAACAATTTATATTGAATTTAGAAAATAGGTCTAGGAGAGTCTTGATGCCTCTATGAAATAATTTTAGGGCATTGATCCAAGGAACTTTAGCTAGAGGAAAATCATTTCAAGTGACCATCAGAGACCACTAAAGGGACTATTGGTTAATAAATAACATATTACAAAATTCATGCATGGCTTAATAGTTTCCCAAATCTTCCATGTGTTTTTAACCATGAATGTGCATTGGATCTAAGAAATTTCCTTAAGGGGTTAGTGTTACACCTAGGGAAATATCTTGGAACCCTAGAAGAAAAATAAGGGTGGTTGTCAACTCTCAACCACCTAATAATTTGATAAGCATTAACTTATATTCAAATTTTAGTTGAGGTTGGGAAGATAAGTTAGTCATCAATCTCTTGGATATCCATATTAAGGCTATAGTTTGGAACTTTTTTAAAAGGGGATTGGGATTTGCCATTACCTCATCCTCCATACCTTAGATAAGTTTTTAATTAAAATTGAACATTTTATTAGACCATTTTTGAATAACATGGCTAATGAGCTCAAACAAGATTGTGTAGTCACTTTGAGGTATGCCAAACCCTCTAAGTGTAACTTCCCTAAATATGAGCTTGTTACCTTCAAGAGACTTACAAAAAATATCAAATATTGTCATTACTAAAACTAACAAAGGCAATGTTGTCATCATCCTAAAAAAATATTACTATGATTTCCAAATACTCAACCACCTTACCAATAGTAGTAGATATGTAAAACCATTTCCTACAATCATATCTCCTAGATATTTTTAAAAAATAACATTGTCATTGCACATTCTTCTTTTATTGACATCACTAATTTAAGTGGCTTATGCCTAATAAATAAATCACCCACCACATTTATGGTTGCCAAATATTCATAAGGTTGGTTTTCCTCTTATGCTTATTGTGAATATTATCATCTCCCCAACCTACAAACTAGCAACCTACCCTGCCAAGATCATCTCCACTAGTGGGGCAATCTAGCTCTTTCATTAAAGATTTTTCCAATTTCATTGAGTTCATCAAAGATAAAAAGTGTGGATGTTAATGACATCTTTGTTAGATTTGATGTTGTGTCCCTATTTACCAAGGTCCTTTTTGTGCCTTGCACACACTCTATTTTTCCCATGTTAAATGAAGACCCCCTTTTCTTGCCATGTATGTCTTGAGTTGGGTCTTCATCTTTCACCCATGGTTTTGTTAGAAACCAAGATTTGAAATGCAAACCAGAAAATCCTTCCACAGAAGAGAAAATAAAAAAAAGCAAGAGCTTTACAAAAGATGTGCAACATAATATTATTCAGAAATTTGATAATTACAAGATATGATTTGCTTTATAAAAGCAAAGATGCATAACCCTAATCTTATCTTGAGCAACAAGATAGCTCAATAAGATAAAGATGAAAACCTATAACCTAGGAATTAAATAATGCATAAGTAAAGTTATGCAAGTGTAATTAAATATTAATTACACTAACACCCCCCCATAAGTGCAACTTACGGAGACTAAAAAAGCATGCACCTAAAACTAAGATGAATGCAAGAAATCATGAATGGGTCCTGACAACAAGGCCTGATCAAGTGCCCAAGTACAAATGCAATAATGAGGTAGAGAAGGAAAACCCAGTGGGACAAAACCCCCTACAATGAGATGATTGTTGCAAAGAAGCACTGGAAGAACACTGTGGAGTAACACTGGAACCGCAATTTGACAAGCAAGGAAAGATACTTCTATCTACAATTGAAACCAAAAATGGAATCATAATAATGTGACAGCAGATCTAATGCCACGAAACACTGGAAAACTTACAAACTGGAACAACCTTGGAATCTGTGAAGCAACAGTAGATGAGATAATGACAGAATCTGGAAGCTGTGTATCTCGATGTTGATGCCAAACTGAGACTAAAAATCTTCCATGGGAAGGAGTACCATAAAGACTCTGGAACATTAACCATAAAAACATGGCCCTCAAACTGAGAAGGATCTGAACCAATGCGGATCAAGAAACATAATCTCTCAACTGAAGTGTGAACCAATGTGAATTTGATGTGTCAAGATAAGACAAGAATGTGGCCAAAAGAAACTAAGAAACCAGATAACTCATACGAGTTTCCATCAAAACAAGATGGATATGGAGATCAAAGTGCATGCACACTCTAATCAAATTATTATGCAAGAAACCCCCCTGATGGAACTTTATCTTAGTTCATTTATTACAATAACCCAATGATTGTAAAAGGAGAGAATGCTAATGTGCATAAACAAAAAATAAGATGATGTGGTACTGAAATGAAGTGCAAATATTCAAGTTTCACCTTTCCAACTACCAAAACATCCAAGTAATCTCCAAAACACCCATCGGGACAAATCTGGAATAAAAATAAACTTGGGATAGATACAGAAAAAAGTGCATGGACAACAAAATATATCTCCTCAATACCTTTCCAACGCCGCAAAGAAGACGAAAATAAGAGATCGTGGCAAAAAGTTATGAGCTCGGAAGCCATAAATGAACATTTGACTTCAAACAGAAAAAAATAGTAGCTAAATAGAAAAATACTGAAAAATAAACTGTACCACTGAAAAGTTCTTAGAACCAAATTTTCGACGATATCTCGTTTGCCCGATTTCGATATCGTATGCCCAAGTTATGCCAAAAAGAAAAAAAGTGCTCATTTAGGGCAAATCAAGGCTAGGAGGGGGCAAAGAGGGTCGGTCGTACGGCCGTTGACGTCAGCACTTCAAGGGAAAAAAATTGACGGCCTGGAGGCCGTTGGGGCAAAAAAAATGCCTACGAGGAAATTTTTTAGTAATGAGTCAGAGTACAAGTTCAAGGAATATTCTACGGGTAGGCGGAATATTCCTCTACATTCGATTTTATGCTTCTTGGTGTATTCGTCACCGAGAATATTCCAATACGCTTGGGGCTGAATGTCGAGCTACTAGTCCCCCATGGGACCTCGGCTACTTGAGGTTTTAAGGCCACGGGGTTGGGGGCGGCGGCTGGTGGCGCCTCGCTGGCCCGGCGAGGTGGCTTGGCCGAGGCGGAGGAAATAGTAGTGGCGGTTTTATAACTAAATTGCATGAGAATCAAAAACACTTTTTTTTTTTTTTAGATTTCATGCCTCGAAGATGAGTTGGGGAGGTATCCTGACCTCCACAGCAAATTTTTTGCCAAAACAACTTTCTCCAAAATCGATGAAACGAAAGGCGATCTTGGGGTTTTTGGCTGCTGCGAACACGATGGTGACCTCCATTTGTGCTCAAACTGCTCTGAAAAATTGGCTACCTCCAGAACTTGCAAAAAATCTCTGAGCTTGAAACCCTCACAGATCTGGCAAACAATGGCCAAAATCTGCAAAAAAAAAGCCAATCCTGACTTTTTTCAGTGCTCTGAATCCAATGGTGAAGCCCGATCTGATCCAAAACGCCTCATAAATGAACTCAAGGAATGATACCCTCGAGGAATCCTGAATGAACTCTGCAATGATTTTTCTCAAAAATCTGAGAAGGGGTTGCAAATCAAGGCTCTAATACCATGTTAGAAACCAAGATCTAAAATGCAAACCAAAAAAGCCTTCCACAAAAGAGAAAATCAAAAAAAGCAAGAGCTTTGCAAAAGATGTGCAACATAATATTATTCAGGAATTTGATAATTACAAGATATGATTTGCTTTATAAAAGCAAAGATGCATAACCCTAATCTTATCTTGAGCAACAAGATAGCTCAATAAAATAAAGTTGAAAACCTATAACCTAGGAATTAAATAATGCCTAAGTAAATTTATGCAAGTGTAATTAAATATTAATTACACTAACATGTTTGACTAGTATACCCTCAAAATATGAGTCTTAAGTGGGTTCTAAGAGATCATTTGGCCAAACATAGCAACAATTTTACCTTTAGATCATGTGGGTTCATTACCTTGTTTGAAGTGATTCTCGTGTTTCTCTTCAATGAGCCAAGCGTTATGGATTCCTTGGTTTGATATTCCTTGATTTAATTTATTTGGATTTATTTCCCCATGAAAGCTTTATTTTTGGTTACATCTTTTTTCCCAAGTTTCTTACAAGATATGGTCTTGCCTCTTAGATTTTATAATCTTATTGTCTTTTAGGGTTTAATGTTACATCTAGGGAAATATAGATCATCAATGATTGTGTAACATACTAACTCTTCAATGAAGTAAAAATATCTAAGTTTTCACCTTTCGAGTAAATAAACTATGTAACAAACCATTGAAATAAAAAAAAATATTTTCTTTATTGAGAATTTACAAACAAGATGCATAACATAATACAACAAGTATTTCATTTCATTACAATAATTTCATAAGTTACAACAATGCAAGATTGCAAACATATACATACATAGCTCAATGAGCTTTGGAACAAATAGTTGTAAGTTGGTCCAAGATCCTTCCTTTCAAATCTTTATTTTGTTGGAAATAGGATGCCATTAAATTGCAATCCTAAACAATATTTGTTTCATGTGTCTCCTAAGTCCTTGGAAAGTGTTCTCAAACACTAGGATTAGAGAGAGATTAATTTTGGATGAAATAATCATGTTAATTGACATTTGTAATTAATTCTAAATGATAGGAGCATGTGAGGGCGTCCAAGATGAGTTCCTAAATAATAGGAGCACATGGGGCACCCACATGGAAGGTGGAACTCACCTTGAGTCTAGTTAACTATTTAGAGTAAGAGATAACACTTCTGAAAGCATGTAAAGATCCTAGGAGTTAGGGTTTTATGTTTACATGCATGAAGTTCAATTTAGTTCAGTTCAAATCAGTTAAGTTCAATTCAGTTCATAATTAGTTTAGTTTAGTTCAGTTCAGTTCAGTTATGGTTTAGTTATCTTTAGTTAGTTTTAGTTGAATGCTAGTTGACTTCAGTTAACTTGGAATGCATGACTAATGACTTGAGTTGCATGATAGATAATAGGGACTACCTACAGTTAACAGGGGATGACCATTCTTGCATGAATGGTGGAGAAAAATGTTTCAATTAATAGAAAATGACTTGGAACCACCTTGGGCACCCAAGTTGGCTTCTTGGAATTAAATCCTTTGCATGCTAAGATATTTCAGAAGGCTAAGTTAAGAGGGCCCACTCTTGGGCGCCTACTTTGAGGATAAAGCCTTGAAGAATAAAGCCTTGAAGATATTTATAGAATAAAGGTTGAGTTTGTACTTCAGTTTGGGATACCCAAATGGATGAAGATGAAGATTTGACATTGTTCTTCACGACATAACTTTACTTGCAAGAGATAGGCATACCTTTTAGGAGATAGGGATTGAGCTTTGTAATTGTAACTCTTTTAGAGTTTACAAGGTTGATTATTGCCTATTTATCTCAAGCAAGTTGAAGAGAGTTTGTATTAGTTTTATTGTAGGTTGTGAAGAAGATTTGTTGAAGGAAGGAGAAGCATCTCAAGAAAGAATTGGAGTTATTGTAATCTACTTCAGAGATTAAATAATACATTGATTCTTGGTGGAGTTTTTTCCTGAAAGGGTTTCTCCACGGTATATGCTTGTGTATCTTTCTAATATCCTGTCTAATTCTTCTACAACTTTTGTCTTCATTCTACAAATGGTAAAATGGATTAATTAGATAATCACCCACAAAGAATCTATAACAAAGAATACATATTTAGATCAACAAGTATAATAGTTTTACAAAGTATTAAGCTACATAAACACCTCAATTTTCAATAGATTCTTTTGTCGCCTGTTGTGGAGGAGAAGCATCACTCAAGCGCTTTTCTGCCAACCATATATTCTTAATGCGGTCCCCCATACATCTATCATTTGATAGATGGACCTTCCCTTCGACAAAGAGATTGGTAGAGTAACCAATAATGACAATCAACTGAGCATAGTGTTGTGTCCTACATAACTAGAACTTGTAATCCCACAATTTGGAACTAGCATATAATATTGGATCACGGTGAACTAACAGTGAATCCAAAGGCAGTCACACAACTTTAGCCAAAATTTTCTCATTTAGTACTTCGAATGAAGGTCATCTATCACATACACTACTCAGGGCTGATTTGACTTAATGCCATCTTAAACTACGCATAGGTATTTCCTTCAATGAATAATCTATCATCCCAGAGATAACCTATCACCATTTTATCCTACTTGGAATAAACCTACTTAACAAGTAAGTACACAAGCTCCCTCCCATATTGGATAAACAATCCTAGGAGTAAACACAAGCTATTATAGTTAAATCAATAACTTAGCTAAGTGTATCACATGTGCCACTCATGTTCAATCATATTTAGTATATAATACCTATGATAAACATCAATCTCCTATTATGGAGTACTTACAAGCACATCATAAAAACAACATAAAATATTCTATTCCATTTTCAAAGAAATTCTAAATTCTCTAAATGCAAGTACTTGGAAAAGACAATTCAAGCATATGTGGAGAACAATTCAATCATAATTTAAAATAACAAAGAAGAATATCCTCGTGCCTATTATCACTTTCCAATCAATTGGCAACAATGCAACCTCTCTCAAACAACAACAAGCTTGATAATAGCTTCTCAAGTTGATAGATTACTTCACAAAACAACAAATATTTCTTTCAATATGGTAGAATTATCTCTCTCCCTCTCTCCCTCTCTCTTTCTCAAAAGTAAAACTAGAAATAAACTGAAAATAATGCAACATAAAGGATTTCAAGAAGAATGTGTCCTATCAAATGAAATTGCTCTACTATTTATATAGCAACATGGGGCTTCACTTCCTACAATTTAGGCATGGATATGGACAACAAACACCATGCACAACTACACATATATCACAACAAAAAGGTGGCAACTATGTAAGCTCATACTCAACAAAACATCTACAGATCAACCTTGCTAGATTGACATCAAATAAATACTTATTCATGCTGAAAATGAAGGTAATATTGTAGCTTAAAACTTGTAAAACTATGAGACTGTAGATCTAATTAAGTGTTCTTTGTCACAATTATTTGTGTATGATTAATTTGTTTAGATCAATTTTACCAATTGTAGAAAGAGACATAAGATTGTAGAAGAATGAGCCAAGAAGATAGAAGTGACACAACAGATACGTGGATAAACCCTTTTGAGAAAAAACTCCACCAGAATCAATAGTGCTTGTATTATTTAACCTTAGAACAAGATTACAATAATACTGTATCAATCCTTGATTGATATGCTTCCTTTCCTTCAACAATCCTTCTTCACAACCTGCAATAAACTCTCATGGAACTCTCATACACTTGCTGCAATTAATAGACTAAAATGAGCATGTAAACTCATAATAGTTTTACAATACAAGAGCATAAAGCTCCTCACAAAAATCTATGCCTAGATTGGGCAAGTAGAGTTCCACAATGTAATCTGAAGTCAAACCAAAGTCTTCTTCAATTTAGGCGCCCCAAACTGAACACTTAATTGAACTTTGGTCAAGAAGATATCATGCAAACTTCACCTCAAAGTTGGCACCCATGAATGGGCCCACTTGACTGAGCCTTGTAAATATCTTCTCATGCAAAAGGTGTTAACTAAAAAATGCCAACTTGGGCACCCAAGGTGGTCCCAATTCAATCTTAGTTAACTGAAACATATCTCTCTACCAATTCATGCAAACATTATG
>VDFB02110518.1:0-65161 GCA_007258455.2 Sequoia sempervirens | reverse complement strand
GGGTGAGATGAATTGAGAGAAACGCAGGTAGAGAGGGACAAGGTGAGTGGAGATTGACAAAAGTACAGAGGGAAGGTGAAAGAGGTAGAGGGAGAGAGATTTATATATTGCTCTCAGCTCCTTGTAGTTTTATTATAATAAATATAATATTTAAAACTCCCTTGCAACAATCCATCAAATAACTTTTTTTATAATATATATCATTAAATATGTAATATTATATTTATATAATATAATATATAACTTTTATATTAAATATAATGTATATTATTTTAATATTAATATTTCTTAGTATATATTAATTTTATTATATATTAATATTTTAAATATACATAAATATTAATATTAATATTTCTAATTAAAAGAAACAAATATCATTTCCATCAATTTTTTTTATAATATTATATTATTATATATATAATATATATTTATATTTAATATAACATTAAATATGTATATTAAATATATATTATATTAGTATTAATATTATAATATGTTAAGTTTAAATCTATAGTGATATTTATATATATTAATATTTCTAACTAAAAGAAATAGATATTTGTTTTTTAACTTTAAGAAACAAATATATGTTTCTTAAATTAGAAATAGATATTCGTTTGTTAAATATCAAATATCCATTTTTACCTTTACAAAATATTATCCATTTTGCTTCGGTATTGCTTTGGGATTTGGCTTGGGGTGTCCAACCCAAAAACTCAACATCCCCAACATTTTTACAAGGGTTGCAAGGGTTTTTAAAACTTCACCCTTCGCGTTAACAACTTTTTTCATCCGATTTTGATGAAACTAAAAGGGTTTATTCAACAAATTGTCAACATTCTACCAATATAATATATGCTTTATTTTGAATTTAATAGATAATTATTATTAATTTTCTACATGCTCTATGTGTAAAGTCTTGATTGATAGGTTGATTAAAAAATATCTGTAACTTTTAAACAGTTATACATTTTTTGAATCCAAAAAATGTGTCACACACTATACTTCACAAACTATTGTTTAAAAAAAATGAATTTCATAAATTTTTGACCAAGTTAGGGTGGTCAAAAAAATGATTTTTAATATTTTTTAAAAATTCCTACTAGAAAATTCATAACTAATTATTTACTTGCAAAAAAATTACAAAAAAATGTCACATCCGGGCATGTGTCCTATATATATTGAAAGATTTAAAAATATATATTTATTTTTTCATATAATTAGGGTGGCTGGAAAAACACGTGCTTTTTATTTTTTTCCAAATTTTAATGTACTATTGTATTGAAATTTTATATTTTAACCAAATCAAACTACTTTTTTTGAAAAAAGGCCTAGTAGCTTACAAACTACATTCAATTTGCTAAAATTATAATTCTACATATTTTCAAAATTATGTTAATAAACTATTCAAATTCTTTTGTGAAGTTGCTTAAGTTTGTTTATCTATATTTTCATTACCAGTTAAGGGTCGTGTTTGGCCCATCATGATCCTACACTGACCCTCTAAGTGTATCTCCTCTTTCATCTAGTCTCCTACCAATGTATCAAATTACCCACATAGGAAAGAGAATGAGATTTCATTTCTCTCCAAAACCAATTAAGATTATAAAGTTGTACAACAACAATTTTATAAATTTGGGAAGGGAAAACCATCAAGCTATGTTTTACACCTCTCACTTTGCACTTGATGTTTCTCCTACATTATTTCTTACTCATTCAAATGGAGTTAGAAAATTATGATATAAGTGGTTTAGTCAACTTAACTATCACTACCTTATAAAACTAAGTCAATAGGATATGGTCACAATGTTTCCTAGACTTAGATACTCTAAGGGTCTTTGTGAGGGTTATATCCTTAGGAAGTATCCTAAAGATTAATTTGACAAAGGAAAATCATAGAGGGATACACAAGCTTTGGATCTTGTTCATAATGATGTATCATAGGAATTTCCCTATCCATCTTTCTCTAAGGAAAGGTATGTTATCAATTTTATAAACAACTTCTCCATATACACATGGGTCTACTTCCTTTGGAAAAAAATTGAAGTCTTCAATAACTTTTGAGTCTTCAAGGCTCCTACTGAAAAATAGTTAGGAAAAGTCATCAAGTTCCTTCAAACTAACAATGGAGGTTGAGTATGTCAACAATAGTTTTGAAAAGTTTTATATAGCAGAGGGGATAGACTTGCAACACACAATTCTTTATACTCCCCAATATAATGGTGTTATTAAATGTAAGAATAAATCCTTAAAAGGGATGGCTAACCACATGATACACTCCAAGGGCCTTAGAAAAAAGTATCGGGTAGAAGCAATCAACTATTCTCATTATATTCAAAATTAATTTCCTCACAAATCCTTAAAGGCCCAAGGGAATCACTCCCTTTAAAGCTTGGAAAGGTAGGAAACAATTAGTTGAGCACTTCAAGGTTTGTATATCTCCATCCATGACACATACTCTAAATTAGAAATACACATAAATGGACCCTCAATCCAAACCTTGTATCTTTGTAGGCTATCCAAATGGTGTAAAAGGATATTTCCTACTCCACCTAACCACACATGAGTTGTTCATTGAGAGGAGTGTTAATTTTCAATATAGTCATGTCATCTATATACTTAACATTTATCAGGTTCTATTATGGACTCACTTAATTTTGATGATTCTTCTAACAATTTAGTCTATCCACAATAAATTCCTAAGGTAGACTCTTCTTCTTCTAGTTCTGATAGTGAGGCTAGTGATGGGGAATCATTTTCATCCACTTCTAGACATGTTTTACAAGATGACATTTTATCACTTGACTCACCCACTAATCTTCTTTGGGCTATATAGACACTTTAGTGTGTAGGTAATTGTGTAGGGAATCCAGTTGATGACAAACATTCTTATTCAAACTATTAGAGTGGGTCACTTGCTTTCTTCGCCTCAACCTTTAATCCACAGACATTTTGAGAGGCATCAGAAATATTTGAGTGGGATAATGCTATGCATGAGGAATATCATTCCTTCATCAGAAATCACACTTGGGACTTGACTCCACTTCCTAAGGAAAGAAAGTTGGTTTAATGTAGGTGGGTATATTGAACCAATTTTATCATTGATAGGTTGATTGATAGGTATAAGGACAATTGATTGCAAAGGGGTTTTCAAAAAAAATTGGAATTAACTACAAAGATACCTTTGTACCCTTGGCCAAAATGACTTCAATCCAACTTACTTTTTTAATTGTCACAACACGTGCTTTGGATGTGAAATAGATGGATGTGAAGAGATTTTTTCTTCATGAAGAACTTGAGAAGGAGATATACTTGGAACAACCACCAAGGTTCATTTTAGATTAATCCTTAGTTTTCAAACTTAGGAAATCCATCTATGTCCTTAAACAAGCCACTCAGGCTTGGTATGCCAAGATGGATTTCTTCATCCTAGCTTCAAGTTTCACTTGGTGCTATTAAGGTCCTAGTGTATATCTCTTGTGGAAAGATGACTTACTGTTGATACTGGTACTTTATGCTGATAATATTTTGATCATTGAGAGCTCTTCATCTGCTATTACAATAGTGAAGTCAACTCTACAAGAAATACTTGACATGATAGACTTAGGTTTTTTACATTACTTCCTTGGCATTGAGATTTCACAATCTAACTCCGAAATCACTCTTGCACAACCCAAGTATACTCTTGATCCACTTACTCAATTTCACATGAATGATTGTAAGTCATCTCCAACTCCCTTTCTATCTAGATTCAAGCTTGAGGATGACTATACTACACCATTGGTCAATGCAACTTTGCATTAGGGTCAACTCACAGTGTTGTGTCCCACTTTTTGGCCGAAGTAGGACATTGAAATCAACATTTTTTACCAAATTCACTTAATGAAACCTATAGCAACTAAACCATTAGTAATTTTGAGATGATGTGAACTAGTGATTTGTGAGGATTTGTGTGCAGATTCTATTTTTTTTTAATTTAGAAATAAATTGTGAATTTTTTTATGTAACTTTTAATAACTTATTTTTTATAGTAAACAACATTTTTAAAAAGTGACATTGATGTCATAATGCATAATTTTTTTATAGAAAGGATAAAATTATAATTTTCAAAATATATATTTGTAACATTAATATCTAGTTCATGGATATTTTTTCATTTTTTTAAAAAAAAAAATTTAATTAATTTTTGAAGTCAAAGTAATTATAATTTGGACATAGTTGTATGTCGTAGCACATAACTTGTTTCGTATGTATTGAAATTAAAAAATATATCTGAAATAAGGACATCAATACCTAGGGCACTAATATTTTTTAGAATTTTCCCTCTATTTTTCCCTATGTGTGAAACAAATACCTTGATGTTTAGCATTCACAAGAATTAAAAATAAATATAATAATAAAATTAAAAATATTCAAAATTATAATTTTTGGAAAGCTTATAATAAGGGATATATATTTACAAAACATAAAGTTTGAATAACTTTATTTGATCCATCAAAAGGTAAAGAAAAAGAGTTTTTCTTCAATATTTTTATAGGTGTGAAGGAGACTTCATTGGGTGTATGATTTAAGACTAGAGGGGTTCTATCCAGGGGGTTTGATCTAAGGGGGTCTTATCTAACCATCTTCAATTAAAACCCTTTAGATCGAACCCCTCAAGGCTTAAATCATTAAATTTTCTAAAAAAATATGTGATTTCAAGCAAAAATCAGGATGCCCCAGAAGTGGGACACACTATTGTGGCAACACCCATCAAAAACTTGTTGGTATTATCATCTATCTGACTCATACCAGGCCTGATATTTCATTTGCAATAGGCATGGTTTTGAGATTCATGTAGGAGCCTCATGAGGGGCATTGGAAAGAAACTAAGAGGATCCTTCACTACCTTCAAGGTACTCTCAAATACGGGATCCATTACAAAGCTGGCACAAAGTTTGACTTGGTTGGATACACAAATTCAAATTGGGATAGTAATACTTGGGATATCAAGTTCACTTTAGGTTACTATTTCTCAATAGGTTATGGTCCTATCAGTTGGTCTAGCAAAAACAAAAATTATTTTCTTTATCATCCACAAAGGTATATTATATGGGAGCTATCAACATAGCTATTGAGGCTTGTTGGCTTCAGGAAATTGTCACTGAGTTTGGAATTCCATTCAAGCAACTCATAGTCATCTATTATTACAACTAGATCACCATCCTAATACGCATGAATCCAATCTAGCACCACTAGGCCAAACACATAGAGATTCACATGCATTATATTCGAGAGCCTATTCATAGTCAAATCATCAACTTAACTTTTTTCCAAACTTTAGAGTAGGTTGTTGATATTTTCCCCAAGGCTTTTATTGAGAGAAATTTCACATCTATGATCTCTTCTTGGGTTGCGACCTACTTTAGTATCAACATCATCTTTGGGGGGCTTCTAGTCCTCTTCACCTTATTTTCTCTCATTTGGGGGGTATTTTTTTTTTCTAAAATTCCACTTTATGAGAAACTACATTGTACTTGGGTACCTTATCAAGCCTAGTTATACGGATCCAATTTATTTGTGTTCACCTAATTTATTCTTAAGGTAGGTGTTATTGTAGATATTATCTCATTTTCATGCACATGGGTAATTCTACATGGTGTTAAGCCTACTTAGGTGTCCTAGTTAGTGGGAGATAACTTGATATTTATCTAGTGAGTCTCATGGATTTAGCTTGCCACCTCTTTCCATTCTTAAGGAAGTTAACTCATCACCAATCTCAATTATTGGGAGTTGGCTGCCTATTCTTCTCCATTATTCTAGGTTGTAGATTATTCCCTCTCCTATATGTGTATCTTATTTCATGGGTAAATACAATGTTTTTGTATTCTTTTTTCTTGTATTTCATTTTCTTTATATATTTTATGTGTTTTTGTAGCTTGCAAGAGCATGTGATTACTTATATTTTGTTGCCCAATTGATACTAACATTTTGTCAAAACATCCTAGAGTTCTCATACCTAGGTAGAATATTGTTAAACACTTGTATCCCTATGGGGAAACTAAGTCCCCTAGCACTAGTAGATCACCACCTTGATGCAACTACATCACCTAGATTTGAAAAATCTCCATTCAAATCCAATCTTTCACTAGAGATAATTATACATTTTCTCAATCTATTAATAGTGTCAAATTCATCAAAAATTAGGTGCACATGTTTTATTTTCACTATTCTTTTTTGTGATATTTATGATACTAATTATCATTTTTTATATATCTTGTATTTGATAACTTAGATCAAATTCAATAGTGTGTATTTTGTGTTTGTTGTTAATTATGATTTATTTTCTATTTAATACATAGAAAATAAAATAGGTCATTTCATGTGTATTGATCTAGGAACACTTTTTTTTCTTTCACATCTTAAAATTACAATTCTATATCATCAATCATCAAATGATATTCTTGTGAAAACACAACAATTTATGTGAACAAGATATTCTTATCATAGAAAGAACATGCACAAAGAGATGGATAGAAGGACCCTTCTCTAGCTCATGTAAATGGCTTAAAGGAAGAGATGCTTGAATATACTCCATGGATATGAGAAACTCATCTAGTTGTGTGGTGATTATGAACCCATGTTGTAATATATGAAATTATGGTTTAGAAGTGGATAAAAAACAAGTCAATAATTTGATTATAACTAGACAAGGCATGGGGTATTAGTTGTGTTGTAGTCCACTATTATTTTTAGGTATATAAATAATTATTGTGTAATATTGTGATATAATTTTGGTAGGACACAAAGGTCCAAAACATATGAATTAAAATACTAGATTCCATTGTGTAATCCTTTGAGTTTAGTGTTGGATCCTCAAAATCCTAAGCAAGTACCAATCTAGAAATAACCATAGAAATTGATCAATGTCATTTGTAAGGCCCTAGAGCCTTATGTTACACTTTAAGAGCTAAACATGATATAATCAAAATTACAAGTGTGAAAAAGGATAGGTGGCATAATTAATACCATGACTTAGTGGTTTGATAACATGACACAAAAATTATCCAAACTAAAATTTAAACAATGTTAAATAATTTTGTGAAAGTTTTGCATATATTCCAATATTTCTTGAGTAGTCGTATATTTATGAATTTATATTTTTGAAGAAGCTTGTTATCCTTAGTCCTACAATAAATATTTAAATATTAACAAGTGCCATGTAGTGACAAGTCCTACCAATGCAAGATGTGTGAAAGTGTAGATGATAATAAGTAGTTCAAGGAACTAACAAATATTAATTACTATGGCTGCTCATTTCTTATAAAACTTGTAATAAAAGCTCAAAAAGTGTAACTAAAAACAATAAAAATAACTCACTATTACAAGTAAACTATATTATCCTTGAGTTTGATCTTTGCAACTTAATTGCTTACCTAGCAAATTTGACATTAAATGGAAATAAATTGGAAGTAAATGTAATTATTGGACAAGTATGATGGATAAGCCAAATTTTGACATTCAATAAAGGAGGTCAAATAACCTAATAGTCTAAGGTGTGGATTCATTCTTGAGAGCTTTAAGTGCATGTATGTAGTCATAAAAGAGTTGTTTGAGCCACTTTTAATGTTTCAAGTTGAAATTGCTAACAATCTAGGTGAGATCAAATGAAGCAAATGAAGCAAGCATGTAGATCTTAGAAAGAGTTTTCCAACAACTACGAAAAATTAAAAATCTAACACCTAAGATAATAATTGTGCTCATTTTCATACAAGCAATTAAAAAGACAACAATACATAACCAAAGAATATTCTAAATTTTAACCTTAAACTAAATGACAAAAAATTTACCTATAGCACCCTTGTTTCAATTTTCAATTATTTCAAGCTTTGAAAAAGAAGATACAGGCTTCTATCTAAAACCGCATATGCACCTATTTGTCCTCATATGCATACAATACATTAAAGGATTACAATCCATACATTATCCTCATGTACATGCATTACTTAATAGTGGTCCAAAAGTGACAGCGAAAGATAACAATACATTAAAGAATAGCCTTGTGGGATTTTGATGTGACACAAGTTTTGAATAGAATGTTTAGTATACTTACAAAAGAGGATGTATTTATAAAATTTGGAATTGTGTGAAAATGACTTATATAACTTGTGTTTGAAATGGTGAATATGTACACTAAACTCCTGTGACAAAATGTGTGAATATACCTATTATACCATATATGATCTTACAACCTAACAACAAATAAAAACGAACATTGATTGCGAGTTTTGAACTTAAAATTATATAATAGTTATATTATAGTCAAATATATATGGTAGATAGATGATGTCCTATATTCCTAATCCATCAATTCATAGAGAATTGTAAGGTACATCTTTTAGGGGTCTTTGTCCTACACATCTCTCTTTCACGAGGAAAACAACCCCAAACCACAAGTCAAGGTTGGCAGATAAAGAAAGGAATTGAATGGTGTATATGAAAAGCCCTAGAAAGTTTTCTAAGGCCGCCTCCAAAATTCATTACCTACTTTCAACAATAATTGATTGACTACTTATAAAGAATATGAGCCTTTCAAATTTAAGGACATTATTCAAAGTCCAACCCCTCTAGAGTCAAACGCAAGTGCGTGGTAGGTGTAGATTCCGTTCCGTTCCAACTTTGCGGAAAGGCAAAAGCAAAATGGGTGCAAAAGGGAAAACGTGTCGAAATATTGGAAACGGTGTTTCTGGCCACCACAAACTTTTTGCTTCTAAAGTTCAAGAATGTTTGTAGAAATGTTTCCCTATACTAAGACAATTTGTTTTCAATGCTTTTTTTTTAATTGGCATGAATATTAATGTATTTATGGGATGTAATTTAAAAATTTGAATAATTATATAAATAATGTTATTATTTAATAATTTTGAAAATGTTACTTATTCAAATATTTATTTTCTTATTCAATAATTCAAGTCTTATTTAAAAATTATTTAAGATTCAAATTTTAATTCTAATGTTGTTGTTTGATATTGAATATTGTTATAGTCATCATAGTATTCTTTTTCTATTGTGAGGTGGCAAGGTAAGTTAACATAAAAATTAATTATGTCTTTAATAAAATCCTCTTCTATAAAATTGTATTGTTGACTTTTAAATTATTGATTTTTTTTTTTAATAAAAAAGATTTACATTAAATATAATTATTCACTAAATATATTTAGTTATATGTTTACAAAAATTTATTCATTTTGCTTCAATGCAATGAATAGCAAGAATCTAGGTCATCTATGATTATTGACTACTAATTACTACAATAGTGCAATATTTATGCAATCTACTGGCAACTAACAATTGCTCCAATATTTATCAAATCACTAGTATGAACCAAATATAATGTGGTCAAGTGCATTATTGATCTAAAAATCATGCTACTATGAATTTGATTTGGAGCTATTTAAGTTGATAACTAGATATATTCTAACAACTCTAGAGTTTTGCTCAACAAAAATAATTACTATTTCACAATCTTTATGTTCGCGAAATACACAATCTAATCAATGATAGGAATTAGATGCAACGTGTCTCTTGTTTTGTAGAGCACAGAAAATGTAGATACTAACATTTTTTATTCTATTTTAATTTTACATTTTTTTTTGTTTATCTTTGGGTGTATTATTATAGTATATAATTTTAGTATGTCATGTACTTACTAATTTAAGATCTAATTCATTACTCAAATGTATTATATTGTCATCTTTAGAACTCCTTTGCTTCATTTTTGAATAGTTCACTCATCTTAGACAAGATCACAATCATGATCCTAACTGATCATTGGTTCACTCTCATCTTCTTATTTGAAAATTCAAATTCTCACACTCTAATGCTCAAATTTCTAAGATCTATCATCACTTATTAGTTTGGGCACCAAATTTTAAAGTTCATGTGTTAAGGGTTATATATTTTAAGACATCATCATAGGAGATTTTCTCAAGATGTAGTCATACACAACATTGGATAGCATTTGAAAAGCAGATAATTACTTTTAATTTTCTAAGTACATCAAAAGCATAAATCATTTTTTAGAAAACATCATTTAGTAATCAACTTCTTTATATCATCCATTTTCAAAGCACAAATTTGAAGTACACTCTTTGGTATAATCACACATCGACTTGTATTAGAAATAGAAATTAGAAAAATCAATGGCCAATTCATCTTCATTCACTATCATCCATACGTTGGCATTCATTGTCATGTTCATATCATCTCTCTTTTACTTTTATTATTAATTGAATCATATGACTTGACTAAGGAGTAAGTGCAAGCTAATGGGTCCACATTTAGTGGAAGTGTCAGGCTTGAAAAAATTATTGATAGGAACATGTACCTATTTAGGAATGGGGTCTTGAACCTAAACATGTACCCCTTGTAAATGGGTATTCATTATGCTTTGAGATATCATTCCTAAACAATTTTTTATTATAAATATATTACTCATTTCAGAATGCATAAGTTTTTTGTAAAGCTATTAATTTTAAGCTCCTATGAGCTCACTTTCCTCTATATTTGCATGATAGTGGCAATTTTAGAGGGTTCTTTGGAACGGGTATCCACATCTACAACCCCCACAATAACTATTTTTACCTCCTCCTTTCACAACACTATGTCCTTCATCTCCAGGTAGGTATCAGGGATTTGCTTATGTATTTTTGTGATTTGTAGGGTTTAGGGTTTGTAGGTTTTTGGATTCAAAACCATAATATATAATAGTAGACAAGATTGGTTTAAGTTGATTGTCTATAAACAATTGAACATTCAATACCAAAGCCTAGAGATAGTATATGGTTTAGGTCAAACTTGTATGGAATAATTAATTTATAGCTAGTAGTTAACCTTTGATAGATATATGATGCTTGGACTACCATCATTTGACATGAATGACATGATGTTTGGAATGGGAATATAAATAGTACATAACATGATTTTGGACTAGTATGATAATTTATACTAGGGGCATTTGATTATAAATGTCCACACTTGATATAATTATCAAACTCAATATGAATATTCAAACTTGATATGACTATTATGATACTTTTCCACTATCAATAACTAATTGAGAACTGCTTCACATGTAAATTAGTTCTAGTTTTAGTAACTAGTTTAAATTATGAAATTCTCCTAATGTTAGTTTTAGTGTCTTTAACCAACAATAACAATGTAACTATAAAAAGAATGAACTTACCTTCAAACTTAGACATATCATTGCATAGTTTGAGGAGGTGGATATTTCATTCAATTTATAAACACAATATATATCTTGGGAAAAAATTCAAGGAAAAGAAACATGGCATGTAAATAAAGCTAAAATATATGTATTTAAAAAAGGTTACACTACACTCTAAATTGAAGTTCTTTAATGGAAATTATGATTTTGTATCTATAGAAAACATGGAAAAATAATCAGAAGTTGCGGCAGCCTATCATGGTTTAAAGTTGGCTAAGGAGAAGGGTGTGAGGAAAGTTTGGTTGGAGGGGGACAGTATGAACATTATTAATTGCTTGAAAAGAGTTACTCCTCCCTCATGGTTGATCAAACACATTATAGAAGACTCTATTGCTATTTTAAATTCCTTTCAAGAGTCGTATATTTCCCATGTTTATTGGGAAGCTAATGGTGTTGCTGACTTCCTTGCCAATTTGGGAGTCTCCTCGTCTAGAATTTGGGACTCTAATGACCATATGCCAATTGAACTCCAATCTATGGTTAATAATGATCAAATATCACATGTTTCTTATGATAGAGTTAGGAACAGGTTTTAGAGGCATCGGCGTATGTATTCATTATTGTCTTTCTACCTTGATAAGACTTATGGTGTGCTTCATGGATCTTGATAATCGTGGCTTAGAACAATGAGATTTCTTGAGGGATGTGGCATTAATGAATCTTTGTACCTAGATTCTTAGATTAACACGCTTTCTAGGTGTTATCTTCATCCTTTTGTTCTTGATTTTTCATTTTGGATGGTTGCCTTTCCATTTGAGGATCAATTCTAAGAGAGTGGTTACTCAGATGATGATTGGGGGAGATAGATGCAGAACTAAGCCTATGGCATGTGAATACAAAAAAGCTAATGGTCTAGTCTAGGAGATTCTCGACAAAGGTGGGGTCATGTCATTCATGATGAGGCTCCATGGCTATGACTCCCAAATTTCTCAAGAATTTGTGAACGATTGGCACAATAGATTTCTACGGATCTTTGGGGTTGAGATTAATGTTATGAAAGAACTCATATCAAAGGTCACCGACCTTTCTACTAAGGGTCATAAATTCTATAGGGAAAGGAAGGTGGCGAAATAGACGAGGGATATCTTCCTATGTGATAAGGAAAGATGAAAGATAAAGAGGTTGATGTGACATGGTGGCTATGATTAGAATTCAATTAAAACTATATGGGGGGATGTGGTGGTGGAACTTATGTGTCACTTCACTCTAGATGGGAGATTCTCCACCATCTATCCATGCTACCATTTTATGCTACTCAACCACTTTTGTCATGTTAGGTTGGTGTCTTTTCTATTTTACCTACTTTTGTCCATGGAAAATGGTCTAGGAATTTCACAAAAACTCCGATAACCCTTTCTTGCATAAGGGGCTCATGTTGTTAATTATTGAACATATAAAGGTGATGTATGTAATTGAAACCCATAGAGTGACTAAAGCCCATAAATCTAAGGATTTTCCTTTGGATTATCATACCGGAGAAGACTCAGAGGAGTTTAAGGAAGAGGAAGGTGATTCAAGTTCATTTGAGGATCTCTCTGCCCCGCTTAAGAAAGAGATAGAGGATTCCCCTTCCTATTCCAATGGCTCACATATTGATTTGGAAGCGGATAAGGCCCTCAAGGTTGGAGCCAAGGGTAAAATTTTTGTTAAAAGTTTTGGGAAGGATGGGAAGGGGATTCATGGCAATAAGAAGGTGGATCTGTCCCCATTGTAAGGAGTGAAGAGGAAAATTTTAGTTGGGAAAAATGAGAGTGGAATGGCGAGTAATTATTTTGTGGGGAAGAAAGTTCCTAAATTAACTTGAGGAAAGGTGATGGATGTTGTGTCTCCTAGTGAGCCTCAGTCTAGTCAGAAGCTTCAAGATGTTGTTGAAGGGGAAAAGGGGAGTCGTGAGTTCAAGGTGGGCAAGGAATCAGAGCATGAGAAGATTGATGTGGCTGATCTAGAGATGCCCCCTATTGCTTCAGAGGCCACAAGAAAAGGGAAGGATAAGATGGAGCCTCCCACTGGTTATTATTTTGAGGATCATCTTGAGTGTTCTTTTCAGGGTATGGATATGAATTGGGGGATGCTTGATCTTGATGATGAGGCTAGTATGGCTAAGGGGGGAGTGGATGTGTTCTTTAAACTCTACATGTGGCTCCTTTGTGAAGTTAAGTATCTACATGGTAAGTGTGATTCACTAGCTAGATTCAATATTAGCACTTTGAAGAACAACAATAAGGAGGTGATAGTGTATGATAAGATGAAAATCATGAATGCCACCCTTAACCAAATTGCAAAGGATGTTGCCAAACTAAGTAAGGATCATAATCCTCGGATTGTTGCTTTTGAGCAAAAAATCATGAAAATCCATAAGGATCTCTCCACTCTTGTTAATGTTAGTTGAGATTCTCTCTGGGATAGTGTGGAAGGGTTGGTGTTGTTGAATGAAAAGGCTAAGAAATGGACTGGTAAGTATCTTTTTTCTAAAAAATATGTTCATGAGGTGAAGGACAACACTTTGGTTGGTAAACATGTTAGAGGTATTGATGAGGGTCCTTATGTTAGAACCAGAATCAAAACTAAAAAAGGGGCATAAATATTAGCTTAGGAAGTGAAGGAGGTCATGGAGGTGCATGATAAGGTGATCACTAAAGACTTGAATGCTATGAGGATTTTGAAGGACCTACTATAGTTGTTTCTTTTTATTTTGCTTCTTGGTTGCTGCTAGGTTGTTGATTAGCTAATTGTGGTTTTGTCCACTTTTTGTCTTTAGGGCTGCTTTCTATTGTTATTGTATACCACGATGTTGCACTTCTCTAAATAGGCAAAACAACTAGAAAACATGAAAAAAAAAATACCAAGGACACCTCAAGATTAGCCAAAAGAGAGTGACAAAACACTAAAGAAGGTGGATAGGATAAAGACAAACAGTTTTACCTTCCTTTGTAGTTGATACTCCTTTGATTGGCCCTTGCTTAAGATAGGATGTGTGCTCCTTGATGGCTCTATTGAAGATCTTTGCTATGTGTTTGGATGCAAATGCAAGTGGATGTGATTGAAAATTGGATGAGTGCACAAAATGGCAGCATGTAGTTGCAAATTGACTAAGTGTTGAGAAGGAAAATTGGCAGCATAAGTTTATGAAAATCAAAAGTGTTCTAAAAATGCCCTTGAGGAGGGGGTATTTATAGAGGAACTTGAATTCTCTAGAGAATTCAAGGGTCAAGATTGATCCAACAAGGTCAAGGTGAAGGGCTATGGTAGGTTGAGAACCCACAAGCCCTCACATCTTGACATGTGGAGGGTGAAGTGGCCAAGGGTGGATGAGATGGAAATGAGTTGTCAAAAAGGTACATGAGGTGGAAAAGGACATGCACCTTGGGGGATGAGAGGATTTCCACAAAAAGGGATTTCTTGTCCCAAGTGGGAGTGAAAGGGACTTTTGAGGAATTTTAGAATTCCTCAAAAATCTACATGGGAAAAGGAAAGGTGGTTGGGGATATAAATGTGAATTAAAAATTCATTCGCCGGATAATCGAAAGGATAAAGGTGGGCTCAAGGGGACCGAATATGTGGAGATTGAACAAAGTCAAAATTGGGTCATGTAGAGGGTGTGAAACAAGTCAGGTTAAAGCGGAAGGATGAAATGGTCGAGGTCATATAAAGGAGAATCAGGACAAATAAAAGAATTAAAAGTCCGCTTGAGGAATGATTAAAGGCAGGTATCCGGTAATTAGAAAGGGATAATTAAAGTGGTAAATTTCGCGGCAAGATTGGAGGATGTATTTATCTAATCAGGATATGTTTATCATGTCGAGATGGATAGATAATAAAATAAACATGTGAAATTAAATAAATGTATTTATTTAATTTATTTGATAAAAGAGGGATTAAGGAGGGTAAGGTATTTAATTAAATATTAATTAAACCTTAGGGTTAGACACGAGTAGAATATTAATTAAATAATAATATTGCAGTGCTTCTAGGATAAAGAGGATGTTTAGATGAAAAGTGATAAATTTGAATAAATTAAGTGTCAATTTGGATGTCTCGATTATATCTTCAAGCTGCTACTTGCGAGAGTTTTGAAGACCCTTCAAAACTGGTTTCATTAACAAAAACATGGAAAAATAACCTTTCCATAAATGTGAGAGAGAGCTCAAGAGATTGAATTTTTACCAAAAACTTATGTGACATATGAACTTGTGCAATATTAAATTATTTCCATTCTATTTATTCACTTGGAAATTTAATAGTTTGACTTTTTTAATGATTGTGTATGCATTTACTATATCTAGTATAAGATACAATGAAATGGACCTAATATGTCAATATTTATTGCTTCATTTTATGTTCTTTTCCAAACTTTTATTTATGGAGAATCATTGATATATATAATAATATTTCTAGAAATGGTTCTAGGTTCCAATAGTTTGGAATGAAAGGCAACATTTATGAAGTGATAAAAAATGAGAAAAATATCAAATAACTCTATAATGGGCAATATATTGATCTCAACCAATATTAATAATGTTTAAAAGGGATAGATGACATCTTTAGCTTTATATGTCTTGGTCTAGACTTATATTAGAGATATTTTGAAAATCTCAAACCAAAGGGAATGGGAAAAATATCAATTAGAGGAATCTTTTTAAAGTAATTTTAAAGAGTAAAATAATGTTATATTATGCAACCTTGTTTTTATTTTATTTTCTTCTTATAACTACAACCCCCTAACCCTAGCCCCATGTAAGTAAAATGAAAGAACAACCATTTCTAGCTAAACCGTTAGGAGAACAAAGTATTTGTTCTTCAATGAGGTCTACACTCTAAACCTAGAGAAAATTTGGACATAATCCTACATAAAACATGACATAATTTTTTTCTAAATTCCTAAAAATATAGGCCAAGGAGACCCAAGAAACCATCAATATTTTCCAAAACCATAGGCTCAAATTATGATCCAAAAATTTATTCTCTCTCTCTCTAGTAACATTTTGTTGGAAATATTGTCATTGATGTCAAAGGGGCATCGAAAAGATAGTTTATCATTGATTTCTTGTTGTCATTGATGTCAAAGGTTGAAGAGGAAATTTTTGTAAGCCAAAGGCCATAAATTGCATCATCAAAAGGATAGCACTTTTTTTTACTTCATGTAAAACTCTTATGCAAAATTGCCAACATCATTCAAGATATGGATCAAGTATCCAAGGCAGCGATGAGATCAAAAGAAGAGTAGTGATTAGTATACCTATAAGGAGTAGTGATTCATTATTAGAAGGGAAGAAATTATTATTATTATCAAACTATTCATAAAGGCTATTTTATCAAGTGAATACAAGTCATCTTTGAAGAGTTAAAATAAAATAATTCATTGGTATGACCAACTACTCCTCATATAAACACCACTTTGATGTTAAATTAAATTGTTAAAAGGCTGACGAACTCTATTGCACGTAAGTGTTCCTTGTGAGAGGTGTGTAAAATAATTGTAGTTAAATTATTTGATGATGTCGACCCCCTCATAGAGGCACCCCACTTTGGGGATTTAAAATTCAAAATAAAATATTTATATTTGAAGTTTGACCAACCTCTTTGAGAGAGTCATGTCTCTTGGGTGAAGAGGTACTTGATGGGTTTAAAAGAAGGTAAGTTGGAGTAAAAAACAAGTACTTAATGAATATCTTTCCTATCAAAAGAAGACTTAAGAGAAGATATAAGGCAGATTTATAGCAGATCCTTCAAGTGATTTAAGGTTGATTTATTATAAACCTTTCAAAGTGATTTAAGCTCGATTTATAACAGACCTATCAAGAAGATTTATAGCAGACATTGTGCATGATTTGGAGTAGAATTTGGATCATATATTACATCATTTTGGAGTAGAGATATTTAAGGTGAACTTGAGCAAAGATAGAAGACAAATTTGGAGTAGAGATATATGGTAAAATTGATAAAAAAAAATATAAGGGATATTTGGAGAAAAGATTAAGGTAGAATTAGAGAAAAAATAAGCGAAGTTTTAGAGCAGACATTGGAGAGGTTGGTGCCTTCCAATTTAGAAGAGATTAGTGTATCTTACTAAGTTTGTGCTCAATTGTGGGGATTGATGTCTCTAGTAGGTTGGTTCCTGCATATCTTGTAAGTGGGGATTGATGTCTCCAATGGCTTGGTGCCTACGAAGTTTGTAAGAGAATTTCTATATAAGCAATATTTTTGTGGTTTTCTCCCATAAGGATTTCCATATAAATTGTGTTTTATTCTTATGTTGGATAATTGTTTGATCTTGTGTTATTAATATTGCTATGAATGTTAAGTTTTAAAAAATAAAATATTGCCTTAGAATGATTCATTCCCCCTCTCAGTATAAGCATGTGCTCATCATATTTCATAACCATGTTAATGGTTTTGTAACTAGCTAAATTCAATTAGGTAATAGATTCTTAAATATCAAATAGATGTGGAATTTATAGTTTCACTTTTTAACATTTGAGTTTCATGTTTCACTAAGAATAGATGTGGGAAATTATTAACAACACTTGAAGATGTTAGAAGTTTATCATAAATTTTTGAAGGGTTATTTAATTTATCTATTGGACATTGTGCAATCACTTGTAATTAATTGCCTATAAGCACTATAAATAAATAAATTAGTTTATGGATAATTTTGAGTAGTGTTGATAGAATATAATTTGTATTCGGTGACTATTTTAGGAATTATCTCTAACTTTTTATCAAACAAGTGGTATTTAGGGTTTTTTAATCAATGTGACTTTGTGGATTATATAAGTAGGCCATTAATTATTTATGATTAGTGCAAGGTTGAAATTGGAAATGATAATTTATCTTTTTTGAGACCCAAATTATCACAAGAGATTAAAATTTAAAAATAATATTAATGTCAAGAGATTGGATGAGAATGGAGCATATTGTGCAAGGTTGTAAACTGGTTTTACTAGGATATTCCACTTAGTAAGAGAGTTGAATAGGCTTGAATATATAATAATAACCTTAATTTTAAAATCGGTTATTACACAAGAACATGAAGAGGATAAATAAGAGACTAAGAGGATTGACAAATAAGAAGTAGTCCTATTAGTTGACCCAATAAGGTGAATTATGTATTTATTTGTAGTAATTTGATGTATTCTTATTTGTATGGACTAATTAACTTCTTATTTATTTTTTCTATTGTAAGTTTTATTTGATTTGATGTCATTGGAATTATATTTAGATTAACAATCTTTAATTATGGAAGCCATTGGAAACTATTTCTTGATTTGTTTATTAAGATGTGCACTATAATATAAAATTGATCTCCATATTCTAGGGGCCTTATCACATGAGTTACACTATGTGAAATCCATACATAACCTTAATAAGGGAGAACATGTATAATGGATTCATCATGTGAACCAAAAATAGTCATCAAGATTTACAAAACCTATCTAACAACATATATAAAAATAAAAATGAATAATATGAATCTACAAGATTATAAAAGACTCAAATATTTTCATGGGATACCCAAGTTACAAGATAATTTAATTCCAACACCAAAATACTTTAACAATTATATTATTTAGAATCAAGGAGTCAATATACAACAAGGCCTTTAATGTTTAATCTCGATCTACAATGTGTACTCTTCTACAATTGATCTAATGTATGATGAACATTTGTAGTGACAATCATAACATTTAGTTGTAGGAGACCTTAAATAAAAATGATAAAGAAATTTATGATGAATTTAAGTAAATTAACTATAAATACACAATTCCTAAGTAAATCATGTGAGAAAATTGCAATAAATCAAGTTAGAAAATTAGACTAAAATTTCTTACATTCAAGTGATGCCTACCATAGGAAAAACTATCTAGTGTTTTATCACAATTTGACTACATATGTAGTGGCAATCATGCCATCTAGTTGTAGGAGACTTGAAATAAAATTGATAAAAATATAATTTATATAAGTTTAAATATGAATATAATTAGTGCAAGTAAATAAATTAATGATAGATACATGAGACCTAACTCTAAGTCATGTAAAAAAAATATAATAAATCAAGTTAGAAAATTAGATTAGAAAGTCCTTACATTCAAGTGACGCCTACCATAGGGAAAAGTATCTAGTATGTTGTTACAAGTTGAATGCATAAGTAGTGACAATCATGCCATCTATTTATAGGAGACCTAAAACAAAAATGATAAAAATAAAATAAAAATATAAGTAAATATGCATTTAATTAGTACAAGTATATAAATTAACTATAGATACTCTAAGTCATGAGAGAAAATTAACCATAGTTAGGAGATGACTTAAGGGAAGCTAAAAAGATGGATTAAGGCGACATCCAATCACTTATTAGTTTTTTTAGAGAATGTGTATAAATAAATTAACTATATATTAACTATCAATTAAATATACACAACTATATACATTAATAAAAAATTAAAAATTTTTAGAATTTTTTACATACCTACAAATGTACTCCATTGTACCATCTACATCCTCTCTTTTTTGTAATATATCTATAATTATCTCATGTTATTTTATAGAAAGTGTCTAACTCTTTATTAGCAAGCTTCCCTTGATATCTCACTAGTTGTATATTTTTTCTACAACCAAATGTGAGTCATGTATAGTCTTCTTATGTCTTTCAAGATCATCAAATGCTAGTAAATTATTCTTTCTTATTAGATATTTCCATAACCAATTGCCAACAAAAACTACATACCTATTGGATACTCATAGTTATCATCATCTACTCTTATGTTTTAACTCAACACATCAATCCAACCAATACTATGTTTCCTCTTATTTCCCTCAAGTGCAATAACATACATATGTCATGCAAAAACTTATAAATTCAATAAAATATGACATATAATTCACAGAAATGTATGCATACATATATAATTATATATTAAAAAATAATATAATCAATCTATATATTGAATGAATGTACCTCCTTGTCAAGGTTTGAAACACAATCATAGTCATTTGATGTGAACAATTGATTATCATCTTCAAGTGTTGTTTCATTTTGATCTTGTGTTTGTGTAGGTGTTAAGGATTTTTGTTTCTATTCTTTAACCCATTCTCTTTTTCTATTGACATAATCTTGCAACACAAAGCTACAGAGAAGAAGCAAAAGGATTTTATTCAAGCTCAATGATGGTGTGGTATATCACGATGATGGTGGATTCATAATCCTAACAATGAAACCTTACAAGTTAGTGCTTGTAGATGCATAAAAACTTGGAGGTGCATTTAGTTGCATCATTCCACCAATCTACCCAACATGTTTGATTATAGAGATGTGGGTCCATATTCTCAACATGTCAGATATGGGCCATAGTAGGTTGATGACTCGACAAAAACTATTCAAAAAGAATTGAGATCCTAGTAATAATAAGTTTAACAATCACATTAATTACAAAATAAATAAATATTATATTTAATTTTACTTTACAAAACGTTGATATAAAAAATCACACAATTTTTTCTGAATTCTTCAAACTCATACATCCCAATCAATTTATTTCCAATCTAACAAAATTATAACTTCCATTAACAACACAACCAAACATCATAATCTAATGACCCCAACTTCCAAACTCCTAGTGTCTCTTATACAAATACAAGTCAAATTGTCCAAAATCAATTCATACAAGATGATAAGGTACATAGTGTCTAGGGCTATTTGTCCCACAAGTTTCTCTTTCATGAGAAAAAATTCAAAAGGATGGGAAAAATGTATGGTGTATGAATAAGAAAGACTTAAAGCTTTGATTGGGAAGCATACCAGCCTTTGAAATTTTAGCCCAAAATGACTTGCCTTTCAAGTTTTGTTTTCCTGACATTTATTAATAAAATTCAAAGGTCAGCCCTTGTATAATCTAGCACGCCTGGACTCCGTTCCGTTTTTAACTCGCTCAAATACAAAGTAAAAGACCTTTCAAACGGAACCGAAATATTGGAAAACGGTGTTTTTGGTAGAGCTTCATAACATGCGGGCCCACGAAAAGGCAATGAGAGTACGGTTCAAAATGTTTTCTTCTATAAAAATAAAAAAAATAAGTTATTTAAAAAATCTATATATATTTCCATTTGTCTACTTCAGATATGTTTAGGTGAATATTATATAGTGGTATTAAAGATATATTTTCTTTTGGCTATATGATTAGGTGAATATATCTTCAATTTAAAAAAAAAGGGTTCAATTAGGTTCTAGAATCAAAACTTATGGTCTTTAAAAGTTAGGTTCCCACTTCAAGAATGTAAGAATATTTAAAATGCATAAGAGATTTCTAAGTGCAAGTTATATGCATTGATGAAGAACGTTCATCAACGTATTACATGTCATTATGACTATCATAAAGCATCTTTGAAGAGTTTGAATAAGATCGAGTGGCGGACCCAAGTCAAGGGAGGATAATTATGACATGTTATGATAGTTCTTATATAGTTTATCTTTTGAGATTTGGATGTTAGGAGATTTGGGCACCACTTTTGAATGGTATTAGCTCATGGTTTTGTTATTCCACTTTGGAGGTTCGTGCATTGGTTTCACTATTTATTGGGTGTTTGGGATGCAGTTTACATAGTGTATCATATAGGATTGTTATAATGTTGGTATTACACCATATCTAAGTGTTGGAATTGTCTCCTATGAAGGCTCATTGTTGAGATTGTATTATAATTGGTGTTGTTATTGATTAATGAATTGGTTCAAATTTTGGAGGCTAATTTTTTTCTAAAAGGGTTTTCCAAGGATACATCATTACATATTACATGGTGAATGATTTTATTATGTTATTTACTTTTGAAAATTTATTTTATATTGTATTTTTATTCATCTCTCCTCTTAGATTAGTGTAGAAAGTGTCTTTACACCTTAGCTTCCTTTCAATGAAGGCTTTAGTCTTTTTGATAGATTATGCAGTATTGTGAATATGCTCTTCAAGGATGCTTATGCATAGAATAAAGTTAATGGTGATCTTATTAATCTCTTTCCCTACAAAGGTACATTATACAAGGGTGTTTTGTGGTCCCTACCTTGTTTTTGATTATTTTTGGGGCACTATATTATCTATTAAGACTTATTTAGGCCCTCCTATGAAGGGTATTTCACTCCCAAACATGGATGAACTGATCAATATCTCTTTTCTTATAATACAACATTATTTTCTAAACTAGATGGGGAGAATTATGGTAACATAATTGATGTGCTTAATATTTATTGCATTGCCTCAAAATAAAAAAATAAAATCTATAACAATAAATCTAGTCTTCTAAGCTATAAAGATTCTCCTCCTAGATGGTTTGAAATGAGGTGGCTCAAACATTATTGTAAGGTACACCTTGGGATCCCCTTTGTTGTGAACCACTGAACCCTTAAGGACAAGTGGGAGTGGATTTAGAAAAGATTGAGAAGAAAAAATGAAATGGTAGGGGCACTTTCTATTATTTTCAAGCAAGGTGCAAGTTTGTCAAAAAATCTCTCATCCTACAACATATATTATTCTTCCACTTAACTCTTTGGGAGTTAAGTTCATAAAATCCAAAATATAAAAGGAAATTTTTGTGGTCTAATGGGAAAGGTGAAAGAAAGAGGCATGCAATTAATTGGTAATGAATTTTCTATTAAAAGATGAAGGGAATTTGGGCCTAAAATATTTTAAGCTCCAAGATATTACCATGGCAACCAAATGGATCTTGAAATATTTTGAGGGGTCTAAGCCTTGGAAGGTTCTAATTTAGAATAATATTAGTTATTCCAAAAAATAGCAAGACCTTTGCACACCCCATGATATACTTCTTTGAAGGATTGTTGTTAATCGTTTAGATCTTTAGTGTTTTCATATATGGAGGGCTTGGGAATAAATGAGGAGCTTCATTTCTAGGTATGAGTCTTTTTGTAGAAAGGATGGGAATGTTATCAATTTCATATTATATTTGGTGGAACTTGGATTGGAAAAATAGGCCTCTTTTCCTACAACAAAGTTGTTCTATAAATTATGGACCTCAAAGGGCATTCAAGAGTTTAATGATAAACTCAACAATGTCAAATTGATTGCTTAGGATGAGGTACAAGGCAAGTTCTCTATCCCTAATACATATAGAAGAACATGAATTATGTTCCTTACAAAGCCTTATATAGTGTTAACTATCATATCTAGATCAAGTCCAATATTGAAACATTAGATATCTTAACATGGACTAATTTGGATCATCCCTATCCAAGATTTCTCTAAAAAATATTTACCTTATGTTGTCTAACACCCAAGAAGTATTTTCTAGCATGAATAATAAATAGAAAATTAGCTTGTCTACTAGAGACTACAAATCCATCCTTGCTCATTTTTGTTTTATCTATCTTGTACCAAATAATTCATGGTTTCGATGGTTGTATTTTTTGAAAAGGTTGGTTATTGGTTCCATCCTTAATGAGGTTGGACTAATCCTAAATGTTTTCCCTCTATGTAATTTTTGATGTTCATTTTCAGTATGTTTAGAATCTTTGGTCCATATTTTTGGTAACTCTTGGAGTTGGTATAATAAGTGTGGTATCATTTAGCATGAAATTTTTTTTGATTTTGTTAAAAAATAAATAAAGAACTCAACAAATTTTGGCGTATCTTATCTTTTGAAATCCTTTGGCATAACTAAAAAGTAGGAATGACAAGTTATTTTGAGGAAAAAGGAGCTAATTTATGGAATCTCATTGTGATTCACTCTTCTATTACAATGGTTCTTGAGACACCAAAGATAGATTATACAAACTACTTTATAATAAGATTACTATGGTCTAAAAAGATGAAGTAAAATATACCTAATGTTATTTGAACTTAGAAATGTATGGTAGTAAACTTGATGATAATAGTGAGAAGAAGGAGAAAGTTGGGTATACGTAGATTCATGGCTTGAATCCAACTAATTTCATTATAGACAACTTTTATAATATTTTTCAAAATAAAAATAAATCTATGGAGATTGAGCATGATCTTTGATATAACATGGAAAATGAAGAGAAAGATACAATTGATATGAAGATAGAATAGGACCTTGATGCAACAAAGATGAATGTGTTTTTTTCTATTGGAACTTATGATCTTGATTATTGTGAAAAAAATAATAAATTAAATGTTGTTGGGAATTAATCTAGTTGTGTTTCCTTATGTTCTCAAGTAATGGACACTAAAAATGATGCTCAAGCCATTTTGACAGATGTAAAATAATAGTGTATGTGATTATTTATAGTTTGTCTCCCAAAAAAATCCTTTTTGGTCCTATGGATACTAAAAGTTTTGTTAGTGTTAATTCATTTGTGTACCACTATATATGTACTATGTGTTGGACTATTGCGCCCATTAGCATTTCAAGTTGTCAGTGATGTCACTCCATCCACCTAAATTTTGAAGTGTTGAGTTTTTCCTTAAAAAATTCTCGTAGTTTCGAGTTGTCAAACCTAGTCATCAACTAGTATATATCCCCTTGCATATTTGACCCCCGATCGCTGGTCTCTTTCCTTCAAAATTGTCCCCTTTGTTTCTTGTTGGGGGCCTTCAAAATTTTCCATCCTCAAAAATCATTTCCTTGCAAGCCCTACCTTTCCAATCCTTCACCAATTCAAAAAAAGTTCTAAGTATGTCCCAAACTTCACCATATCTGACTTCAATACCCTCATGCTAACATCATCACAACGTCATTTTGGCATCACCCTTTCATCAAATTTTTGAGCCAATCCACCTTTCTTTAAGTCATATTTGTATGATGCTAATGTCATTTAGTTTTTGGAGATCGCCACTAAGTTTTACCTACTAGTGTCACCCTTTTTGCACTCAAAATTTTCTATTTCGGGTTGGAGGATCAAACCATCCATTTTATAGCACTCCTTTCCACATCCCTTCAAAATTTGACTCCCACTTCAAATATTTGGACTAATTCTTTTAGAATTGGACTTTTAGTCATTTATTATCCTAGTACTTGATATATGGTCATCCTAACATCTCAATCTTCGCATCCCAATGCTTTTTTCCTTTTCAAAGTTCTCCTTTGTAACTTTCCCCATTCTACATCCCTTCTTGGCATAACTTGTCAAATTTTAAGTCCAAAATTTTAACTCTAGGTTTTAGGCATGAGTTCCTCAACTCAAAATTTTAACACTCCCACCTATTTTTTTGCATGTTTTTCTATAACTCACCAAAATGGCCTACAAAGCCATGTAGACATTGGAAAAGGGTCTAACATGATAGAGTAGTACTAAAAAAATAATAATAATGACATTTCTACTACTTGAGGAGGTTTAGGTACATTTTTGGTGCATAATTTAAGAGGTTTTTGCTAGTGAGTGGTTATAAGTGGCTCAGGTTTCATTTATGGCCCAATTTAGCCCTACACTTACCAAAGAACATCCAAAAACATTCTTTATACTTATAAAGATATGGATCTAGAAAAAGGGAAGATTCCATGGCCATGCCAAAGATATTACAAAAAATCAAATCTTATAGGGAGTGGATTCTCACACCATCTCAAGTGGTTTTTGTCATGTATTTCATAAATTGTATAGTCTTCTAGCACGTACGTATATTGGAATGCAACTATTGAGGGATTTAATGGTAGGTTTTCATGCTAGGATTTCTATGGTTGTTGGCATGTTCTTCAACCTTTGAGATCAATTTTTCATGATTACAGGATGCATATATTTTTGCATACCCTAATTTATTGTGATAATTGAGATCACAAGACCCTTACTTTCACAACATATCTAGGCCACTATTTAAATGGATTTTGTGGATGCATTTCCAACTTTAGCACTCAAAATATAATATAAGATTTATTTTTATGTTCTCAAGGCTTTGTGGATTTGAAAGGGGCCTTTTCTATGTAGAAAAAATATCACAAATGATGGCTAGGGCACAATAGATCTTTGTGATACTAGATCTACATTTTTCCTCCTTTACAACTAATGTAACCAAGTGATACATCTATATATTCATATTTTCATCAATTCAAATGGTTGTTCAATCTATGCTTTCATCAAATAGATGTGCATAGCTTCCTAGGGTTTCCATAATTGCTAGTTAGTTTTCCATTAGAGTTATCACTTAGAACTTGCAAAAGAGTAGCTATAGTAGAAAATATTTGTAATCATATATCTTCTTGATTACTTGTAAAAAAATGTAAAGGTCTTGCATAACATAATATGACAATTTTTATGTTGTTTTAAGATTATCCTTCACCACATTTACAAGTGAAATGTAACAAAGATTGGATAAATGTTGTAGCAATTCAAACCAATGCTAGTTTATTTTGTATGTCTTATCTATGTTGCATAGGAAATTTTGTGAGTTTGATTAAGGATTACTAAGCAAATATGTTTACACAATATCATATCTTTGTTACAACATTTTATATTTTAAGGGTTCTATGTAACTCTATTACTCAAGAAGGCACTAATCTTGAAGACTTAAACCATCCACATCATCTTAAAACATAAAAATTAGTCACCAATACTATATAAGATGGGATTATATTAATGTGTGTTTTTTACGATTTAATGTCAAAACTAGGGAAAACCCTAAAGTAAAACCTAACTATTTTATCACTTAGATCATGTTCAATACATTCATGCTTTTCCAATGTCTATGGAGTAAAAAGAATGAAACTATCTCAAGGAAATCCTACATTGTAATAATCTATTAATGCATGTGTAGAGCATTCATCATCTATATAAAGGTCATTGCAAGTAATCATTCTTGACCTAGTGACACGTTTAAGGGTCAAGTGTGCAGTTTGGGTTCAACTAATTTTGGTTATCCATTTTATTTGAATTGAATGCTCGTTAAGGCATGACTCTAGGAATACCCTTCTAGGTTTAAGTCAAGCTCAAAGAGTAGGAGAGATTATCCAATCTTAGAGTTATCCTTTAACCATCTTGAGGATATTGATGATTCTCTACTTACCTTCTTGATGAAAAACCACTCACCTTGAAGGTGGAGAGAGGCTCTAGGGCTTGGGAGAGAAGTTTTGGGACTTTCACTTAACATCTTTAATTCAAAGATGCTTGAGATATCCATTTCTAAAAATATCAATAAAAGATAATATGATAAGATAAGGAGAGGGGGAAGAAGATAAAACCAAACCAATAGTACTTTTCATCTCAAAAGAAGATAATTCATGTAGATTGATAGAAGGAGATCTAGAATCATAAATGTTAGGAATAAAAAGAGAAATACAAGAAATGGCTGAACTACCATAGGATCAACATGATTTGCTTGATTTTGTTAAGACAAAGATTTAGTAAAAATCTATTCATTTTTATTTGGTGGAGCTATAGATTTATTATCTATAATATTGTTATCAATCAATTCATGTATTTGGTGTCTTAGGTGCATACACTTTTAGTGTCACAACTTAGGACACAATAATATTGAAAAGGTCTTGGAATTATTAACAATAAGTTGTTTGAGGATATTCTAAAGAGAATATATGTTAGGTAAATTAAGAAACAAAAATTCTATGGTATAAATGATACTACCAAAAATAAGAAGAGGGAACAACACTCATTTGGCTGATATTAGGTTTATCTTCGAGTTTAGGAAATTTAAAATTTTAATTGTTCATTTAAAATAGTTGTTTAGAAAAATTTGAGAGATATGATTCAATGAAGGTGAAGGAAAACTAAAAGTAATAGTAGCAATATTATAAGATAATAATATTTTAATTTTCCTATATTATTAGATTAAATCCTTTAAATTGGTGCATAAATAAAAATTGCATAGCACAAAAAATAAAATCTTATTACATATGAGTACTAGCATGTTTTCCATAAAGATTAATTATCTCATTATTGAGGAGATTATAGTGCATCTTGTCCAGGTTTGATTGGAAATAAATCACAAAGTCATTCACACATTCAATAGGCCCTTGAATTTAGTTATGAAGATTTGTATAGTTTACCTTCAAGAAAATATTGACTTGAAATTTTGGTACAAAAGCATAGGCCATCTCACCAAACAAGTAGATAGAATTATATAGAACTAGTTATAAAATAATTCTTCAAAGTGTGGGGAAAGAGTTTCACAAGGGTGCAATCATCATAGATTAATTCAATACATGTGGTATTAAATGACCAAACACTTGTTGTAGGGTCTTTCTTAAAATTGTACATCTCAAATAATGAGCTACATAGTAGCAAAAAGATGAGTAAAAATATTAAAAGATAATTATGCTAAAAGATTCACCATCACCTTGGGTTTAGAAGAGGAAGAGGGGATAATATTTATCTAGTGTTGCATGGCTCCCATGCTCTACATAATGTATGTAAGGAGATGATTGGAATGAGGTGGTGGGGAGGATAAGAAATCATGAGAAGAATGATAAAAATAAGTAGAAATGGGAACAAAATATGGTTGTGGAATCATGGAATGAGAGAAGAAAGTGGAGGTAGGTAGATATGCAATAGTGGTTTGTATGGGAGGCCATGAAAAAGTAGGTTGGATATAACATTGGGTAGATAGAAAAGGGTAAGTGAGAGGAATAAAAGTCTAATATAAGTTGGTGACTAAGTGGGGGTAAGGAAATTTTACTCGATAAAAAATATATTTGATACCAAAGAGATGATAAGTTATGTGGGAAATTGTATGAGGCATGGGAAGGTTTAATTGAGTTTGGCTATGGGAAGGTAGTGGAGGGGTAAAAGGTGCATAATAAGGTGTGGATGGATCAGTATGGGAGGTAGTATAAGGGTCCATAGGATATGAAGGATGAGAGGGAGGAGAGTTTGGAGCATATGGTAAATGCATTAGATAATATTTGAGTCCTCAAAATGAGAAACACTTATTTTTCAAAGAAAATCAACCAAATAGTAAAAATTGATGTCATCCTCAAGAATACCAACATCATATTGAAGAAAATGAAAGTGGTTAGCTATTTTTTTCCACTTGCCAAATTCCCATACAAGCTAGGTAGGCTTCATTATCAAAGGATCATCAAGGAGGAAAATAAATTAGTAATATATTCATGGAAAGAGAGAGGGGGGATAGACATGGTTACGTTAATGTGAGTGCTATGATAAAGAGGTAGAGAAATACGATGGAAAAGATAAGAACTATGGTGATATGGGGACATGAACTATGAGGAAAGAAAAATTTGGAAAATAAAATAGTGAGAAGAGAGTGTTTTTGATTAACGATAAACAGGTTTTGAAGGGTGCCTAAAACCCTAAACAAAAGGGATAGCTGTATAAAGATGAAACAATATACTACCCACCCAACACACCAAAAAACAAGTTGATTACCAGAACATTAGCATACCATCAACAAAAAACCATAGCTAAAAAACAAAAAAATAGTAAAGCAAACCAAACGACCATTAAAGAAGTTCTTTGAGCATCTTTTCCGCATCCAGATCCTTAGACACCGGTCTATCATGCATCTCCATGATTTCCTCAACACCACGACCAAGGATTGTTTTACATTTCTTGGTTTTACTCCGAGTACACACACTCGGTCTAGCATCCAAATCTGTGGTATGCACTTCCATGACAACACTCTCCCCCCTTTCCTTAGTCACATGTTCTTCACACAGTCCTCTGCCAGTCCATTCCTTTGCTTTCTGGTTGAGGAATACCATACCTTCAACCAAGGCCTCCCACTTCTCCTTGCTAATGTTAAATATTATGTCCAAGTCCTTTCAAAGCTACCTATTCTACTTTTCCAAAAAATCCATCCTTGGTCCATAATCATTCTTCAAATTAGCAAGCTCGTCCACCACACATCCAACACTGGAATTTAAAGACTTGGTCGACCCAAAGATAGAATCCTCCCCCCTGAGATTGTGCAAAGTGGAAATGTTGCATCGAGCAATAGTGTCATGCTTATTGTGGAGGTACTACACCTCTTCTACGAGCCACATCAGAAAATTAAACGAGATATCAACCCCTTCTTTCACCAAACTAGACGCCTGTGAAAATCCATAGCCCCCCAAAACACACATCTACCCTAATGCGAACCAATCAGGGGATTCTCCTCTTGAGACACCTTAGGGAAAATATTTGCCTTGCCCCTGTCCTTAGATGTTGACACCTAGGAAAAATCATCCACATTGACCACAAAATTCCCCTTGCTAGTAGTAGGGGACCCACCATCACCAAAATTCCCCAATCCATCACCCTGGATATTCTCCGCCACCTCCTGAAATTTATCACCCACATCTTTAGAATGACCCTTGGCCTTCTTACAACTAGAAAGTCCATCCTCAACACCCTCCACAAAATCCTCCTTGAGTTTGCATTTGACACGTGGGAGGAGAGATTTTTCCTTGGAAGTTGAGGGTTTCATCCCTACAGATGAAGGGATGTAATCCAGGTCAGTTTCATACCCATTGGACCAACCCTTCGACTCCTCTTCAATTTTCGTACCCTCACTCTCTGGAATCTCTTCAATCCGACATTTCCCACTTCCTTTCCTCTTCTTTTTTGAAACAGGGGACTGAGGAGCTTGGACAATACAATTAGCTTTAATAAAATCTACAATGAGCAAAATCAAGCCCTCATGTAGAAAAGGGTTTCTAGGGTTCTTCGTGAAACTCAAAATTCCTTCTTCCAGAGACATTAAAAGGTAAAATGGGAAGGACACAAGCTTACCATGTCGAAAGTGATTCAGCAGCACAAAATGGTAACCATACAGTGTCATATATCTATCGTCAAGGGTAAAGTATTGCATCAACGCCACCACCACATCCTACCATATGGGTTTAATCTTGGTCATGTCATATCCCCACAGTCCAATCTCACCATTTTAGCCCGTTCTTTGTCCCAGAGAATTTTTTTCCTAGCCGACTACAAGATATTATTATCCCTGTAGAATTCCCTACCTTCCATCGACATACCCATCACTTCTACTATGAAATCTTCATTTATGGTAGTATCCCTACCAAACATACTAAGCACATGTCCATGCCAAGCATCAACAAAATCCTTGGAAACACTGGTGTTAAAGCCATGCAACCTCTCCATGAAAGGAGTCACACCACCTCTCTGCAAAATTGCCCAAAAATCGGCATTGGCTTTGATGTCATCACAAGAAAGAGGCTAAGTTTTGCACCTATCCCCACCCATCATTGGAGCACTTGTAGAAATAAACCACAGACAACGATAGAAAAACAAAGAGGCAAAAGGAAGATTAACACCCAGAAAGCGTGTGCAACTACCAAGGATGATACCGATAGTAATAATGCAGAAGAGGCTTATACAACTCAGACTTCAATGACCACAAATTCCAATGAGCATCAACTGTGCAAATAGTCTAATCAACCAAAAAACTCCATAATGCCCACACATTCCAAAAGCCAAGGAGGTGGCCAAAACCAACGAGCTAATGTGAGTCATTATGAATAAGGGTCCTTAATGCAATAGGAAGGACGTCATTCACATTCCACGATCTTTCCAATGTCACCCCAAAATTCGCCAACCAATCAGCCACAAAATTTGCCTCTTTATAGGCATGAGATATATAAATTTCATCAAATTCGTGACTTAGAGAAATGACATCTAGAATGAGATTTTTAATAGTCCAAGAGGGGGGGACCCTTTCCTTAGGCAATTAATAATGTTTAGGGAATCCCCTTTGATCCAGAGCTTAGAGATCCCCAAGTCTCTAGCCAACTTGATGCTATGATTAGTGAGAAGAGAGTGTTGTGTTTGTTTCGTTTTTTAGATATGTTTTAAGGAGAAGATATTTTTATTTGGAAGGATGATTTTTTATAAAATGTCAAGTTTGTTAAAATGTAGGGTAACTTTGAAGCTATAATTCTTTAGTTTACCACTACTTATTGAAAGGAAGAAAGGTACATGGAAATGGTTTCTAAACTAATCTCAACTTGGATATTATTGTATAATTTTTTTAGATATTTGCATTTATATAAAGGAGAAAAATATATAAAACATAAACAAAATCATACCACAACACAATTTTATGTGGGGAAAAACCTTTTAGGATAAAACTCCCACACTCCAAAGAATCCCAATGTAGTATTTATTAATCTAAACATTTTTACAATACAATTGTAAAGAAATCCTTTGCAAGAGTATCACCAACCCAAGATCTAGAGTAATTCTAGCAACATAACAATACACACAAAACTTACTATCAATACCTCCATCTCAAACACCCAATAAATAGGAAAATCAATACATGAAACAATAAAATAGTAATAAATAAACCATGAGATAAAACTACCTAAAATGTTGCACCCAAATCTTAACATGAGTCCATAGGCTAAAAATAGTATATTCCTTCATCTCGTCATAAGCTCATCATAATTTACTCACCAAGTTGGGTGTTCTAGTTTGGATTCATTGTGTCTATTTAAAGATTCCTTAGTAGTAAGATGCATCATAATTTGGTCAAAAAGTATGGAAAAATGCATTTGTGGAGCAATCCTTTACAAAATTATCACCAACCAAATATCTAGAGTAATTCTAGTAACATAACAATACCTATAAAACTTACTATCCATACCTCCATCTCAAGAACCCAATAAATAAGAAAATAAATACATGAAACAATCAAATAATAATAAGGAAACCATGAGCTAAAACCACCTAAGATGTGGCACTCAAATCTCTAGTTAGAAATCCAACACCAAAATCCTAAGATGAGCCCATGGGCTAAAAATAGTATTTTCTTTCATCAAGTACTAGATATAAGCATCATGATCCACATAGCAACTTGGGTGTTTTGTTTTGGCGTTAGTATGTCCATTTAAAGATGTCTTATGACAAGTAGTAAGATGCATCATAAGTTGGTAACAAATGTAGAGGCTATTACTTTTGATCTAGGAGGCTCTTGGGGCCTATTTTTATTTTTCAATTGTATAGTTTAAAATTATCTATGAAATGGGCTTCAATGGAAGCAATGTTAAACAACTCAAAAAAATACCAACAATAAAGTCTAGAGCCCAAAACTTGAGTTTTTATGTTTCATATTCCAAAAATTATATTCTTTATAAATATTAAGAGCAAGGTTGAGACACCTTGCCTAATATGTGTATTGTTAAATTTAAAAATATGTTTACTTTTAAAAGCTTAATTATAAGCATAAAGTAAACAAAGTAATTCATAAATCCAATAATACAAGAGATGGGTTTTATATAAAGAAACTAGTTAATATTATTGAAATGACAAAGAAGAAAGAAAGTGTGTCCATAATTCAATGGTTGAAGCACATGTTCAGGTTAGAAAATTTGGTAGAAAAATAAAAAGTGATACATTGATGAACAATAGTAGATTTGGGATGAAAAACTAGCATAGTATGGTGGATACTTATATAGTGTGGTTGTGACTCATATAGTGTGGTAGTGACCTAATATAGAAGTGGACAAGTGTGCAAAATTAAAAAAATAATATATGAACTTAGAAATAAAATTCTATTGTTGTTATTATCCATCTATGGTGGCAATTAGCACCCTCTAGGTTCTTAAATTTTATATTTTCGCAAATTTTACACATTAGTTTATTGATAACCATTTATTGCTTACAAAGTTTGGATTTGATATACCTATATAGGAAGTTATTGGGGTAATAATCTATAACATAGACAAGAAACGCTATAGTACAATTCTTGGGAACATGCCTCAATCAAATCCCTAGATGATATATTCCAACCTCAACATGCAATAGATGGAAAACTAGATGTGTGTGCAATCCTAAGTACAATTTAGTGTTAATAAATAGAAAGGATTAAATTATTACATTACCTACAAGGTGTCTATAAAATGTGTGTTAGCGCTCTAGTGTATGAAAATAGATAAAGGGAAATAGATGCTTTTTGAGATGCCAAGGTTCTAGAAATGGAGAGAAATGTGAGGTTATAGGTTTTGGAGATGGGTAAACAATGGGAGTTGTAATGGATATAGAGGAAAGTTTAAGGGAGTTCATGGGTAATGGAAGAGTAAAGAATCAAAAAAATCATGGGAAGAATAGCTAAAAATTAAAATTCAAATATAAGAGAGGGAATTCTAAGATTGCTAAAAAAGATTAAATTGCAAGAGGTCAAAGATATCTAATGAGGTTTGAAATAATTTATATTGATTAAATTCACAAGCTCGTAACAATTCAAAAATATAAAATTGCCACCAAATTTGGCTTTTAATAATTTTAAAATAAATCAATTGCACGACCACAATTGCATTAGCATCATGTAGACAAAGGTTTTCATAAACTTTAAGGAATGGCCAAAAATAAATACTGAATAGGTTTGGATCCATATGGGGTGACACCACAATAGTGGTTTACAATTTGATGGAGGAAGGAAAATTGAGAAAAAGCGACCCCATGGCGAATTTTTTGATTATGGGGGTTTGTACGAACTTGAAGGTTCGCACGAACCAAAAATGGGTTCGCTCGAACTAGGGTTCAAGCGAACCCATTTAATGCTTTTTCCACCCAAAAAGCAATCAAAATACATGTAATCAAGGTGGTTTGCTCGAACCCCCCTAAACCCTGATTCTCCCCCTTAGACACAAACAAAACCTAATTTTTTTACGCTTCAAAGGTTGGTTTTAGGATGAAAATGGAGGATTCTTCAGAAACCCAACTAGAATCAGGTAGTCCTCAGAATGAGCTATCCAATGAATATAATTTTAATATGTTTTGGCTTCATTATGTATTTGTTTTTTTAGTTTTATTAAACATAGGTTTTTCATCAAAAATGAAGGTATTTGTTCTGCACATGTGGAAAAATAGCAGATTATCAAAAAAACAATTTGAAAAATATGAGTGCACCAAATATTGAAGTCCTTGATCCAACAAAAAAAAATTGAATTTCGATATATACAAAAAAAGTTACGCGTTATACGGTCGTGCTATGTTTGAATTGTAATTGGTTTGAATTTGCAACTTGATTAAAGAAAAAATATTCAATAAAAAACCATCTAACCAAGTGGAAGCACTAGACATCGGAGTTAAAAATTTAAATTCGAAAGAATTATATTTTTATCCTTCATGGAAAAAAATTTATGCGTTATACGGTGTGCGTCACTTTTTTAAAATGTTGTTTTATGAAGAAAACTAGTTTTCGTGGGAGATGTAAAAAGAAGTGCAATTTGATTCCAAAAATTTTGAAAAAAATATTTTTAGAATCTACAGACAAAATGTGACGAGACTCTATTTTGTATCATCTTCAAATTCCTCACGGTTTAGCTACTATAGGTGCCCGAATGTGAAGATTTAGTTAAAAATACAAAATTTACTATCCAGTTTGGCCAAAAATTGTAAACCACTATTGTGGGATCACCCTATGGCATTTCAAAAATATGTTTTTAAGCTAAGGAATGGGTTAAATGAGTTGTAAAATATGCTAATGGAATGGACACTAAAATGACTACATAATACAAAGTAGAAATTACAAGGTAAGCATTGTTTTACTCTACACTATACAATAATGCTCTAAGGAAAATATTGTCAATAACATTGTGTGAGGAAGATGATAAAATGTGTTCATTAATTAATAAAGTATCACTAAGATCCTCACTAGATAAACCATAAAGAGATTATGAATCTAAATATATAGGGGAATGAGTTTCATGAATTATATGAGGGATTTCACAATGATTGGGTATAAAAATATCATGAAATACAAGATGATAATAAGAATGGACATCATTAGAAAATGCATCATGAACAAGTTTGGTGGTATCCATAATAAGTTTTAGGGAATAGGCATTAGAGAACAAAAAATATGAAACATCAAAAAAACATATGGTAGACCACCCAATGAACCCATGTGCACAAGCATATTTCAAGCAATGTTATAAGAAAAAATGAACATTTACAAACATATCATGTCATTGTAAAATCATTTTTATGTAATAGTTAGATAAATTTATTAGAAATTATGCATGTGTAAACACTATTGAGGATAAAAAGTTATGTTTTTATAATAAATGCATCATTATGAGCATAAATATAACAAAGGGGGAAAGAGGAATTGCAAAGCATAGCATCATGGATATTCAGTCATTTTCAATCAAGTCATTAGATGTATCATCATGATGGACCATGTACAAGGGGATGGTATTATTGTTAAGCAATTTGTGTATATCAATCATGGGTGATGAAATGTGAGGACCCATATGAGTAGGGTAAATTTTAGATCTAAACAATATACGGGGAGAATAAAAAGAGATTAGATGTAAAACCAAAAACTAAAGGACATCTATAGTAAAACCCTAGTTGGTGTAAGATTATATAGGTACACCAAAATGAGGGGAAATAAATCAACCCTATTATTTTATTTTAAAAAGTATAATAGGTGATGATAAATCAATCAATGTAAATATAATTTTTTTACTTAATTTCTTTAAAGAAATATAATTTGAGGCATTGAAACATATAGATATAAATGATAAATGAAAGTGAGGAATTGCGGCTTACCTAAAAATTTGTACGATGTTGATATTGACTATTCTAACATTGTGATAGAGAGCTAAGAAATTAAATTTAAGACTAGATAAATGATTAGAGACTTGACACAAATATAACTTGATTGCACTAGGGATCTAGTCTACTTGACAAGACTATGTCATATTCATGAAGTTTTTTCCAAAACGCTTGTTGATTATCAATAAGTGTACTTGAACCTAAGAAAGTTTGATACTTGATTGCCCCACTAGAAACTTGCTATAAACAAAGAAAAATATGAAACCTTCTTAATGACAATCAAGTTCATTGGTTGATTCAAAAATATTGAAGTAAAGAAATAAAGAATGGTAAATGTTTATGTTATAAATAAACTATGTCTTATGCAAATTGAATTTGATACCTACTGATTTTTTGATATATATGATCAATAAAAATTTTTCCCTAATGTAATCAATCCTTATAAAAACCTCTACCTCTTCATCTTTTGCAATCATTAATAAAAATTTACGTTTAATAAAACAAAAATATAAAAAATAAAATATTTGGAAATGAATCCAAATATGGTCATCACAAACTCTTAAAAACATAAAAGATAACTATCTTGACTTATTGATTTTGATAAGACCACTATTTTTGTCTTTGTTTATTTGTTTATGCAAGTCAATTGAGTACAGCCAAGCCCGTATAAGAAAAATTTGCTTGCTAAGGTTATTCAAATCAATCTCCATTGCAAAAGCTTTGATATTCCAACTATGAAATAAAGTAAGATTTTAGATCTCAGAGATTCCCGTTTTGTCCTTTGCAAGGAATACAGTGTAGAGCACACATAGATTTTTGGACTGAATATAAACAATTAGATTGTTTAGTATGAGCACAGCATCCAGATCAGTTGTTGGAAAGTTATCACATTATTTTAAGTAGAAACCCAATTGCATTCACAGGCTAATGGAATCTGATGCAGGTGCTGACAGATGTCTACAAGTACAGTACATGTCAATTCTGATTAAGAGATAATAATGTAATAGATCTTTTGATAAGATAAAGTAGCAAATGTAATAAGTAGTCAAAGAATCTATTACATTGTTGTCAAGATCTAATAGAATCGATTGTATTGTTATCAAGTTAAAATAGTAAATATAATGAAATATATTGTATCGTTGTTACTGTTAAAATAGTAAATTCAATAAAACCTCTTGTATTGTAGTTAAATTAAAGTAGCGAATGTATAAGGCAGATACAATAGATGGTAAAAATTCATTCTATCGTTGTCAATTAAAGTAACTTTTACAATGAAATCTGTTATATTACTATTTTGATTATGTTAAGCAGACAGAGTTTGAATCCATTACAGAACAGTCATTGAGACAGAAGAAGAATCTCACAAAAAATTAGATAACAGAAAAACTAAAACATTAAATGAAAGGAGAAACAGAACCAGCTATCAAGAAAAGAATAGCAAACCCATCAAAACTTTTGACCAGAGCATGAAACCTTTTTTTCTTTTTATTTTTTGTTGTTGCGCCAGAGGTATTCCCATGACCCAGTCCAGCGGTCCAACCAGCCTCACCTTGGTCTTACTTTTGGCCAAGTTGGGGTCAGGGAGGGGCAAGCTGAGGCAAGACTAATCCTTTGGAGATGCATCAAGTAAGTCCGGAGTCGAAACCTATTACATTATTATTAAATTAAAACAACAAATGTAATAAATATTTGAAGACTGTTAAAGCAATAAATATAATGAATGATGAGGGAATATATTATTGTGAAATTACAGTAGCACTCACAATAAAATCTATTATATGATTGTCAACCTAAAAGAGAATATATAATAGTTAGTCATACGAATCTATTGCATTAAAGCTTACATTGTAATCATTGAATCAACAATTGTCATTTCTTGCCCATCAGATTCCATCAGTCTTTGAATGCAATTGGGCTTCTACTTAAATAATTTGATAACGTTGTAACAACTGATCTGGAAAAACTATTTTTTAATAGTCAGTCCAAAAATCTCTGTGTGCTCACATTGTATTCCTTGCAAAGGACAAAGGAAGAATAAAAGATGATGCTTGGTTATAGTACAATATTTAATTTCCACAATAACAAAAGTGGATTAATGGACAGGAAACAAGAGATTAAAGAGGACAAACGAAACAATGAAGACTTTCCCTTAGAGAAGGAGAAGAATAGAGCAAATTGGAATGTTTGGTCAAGATTAATATTTTATTAAAGGAAATTGGAATATTGAGCAATTTATATTAGAATATAATATGTTAAGAAATTTTTAAATAATGTGTGAGAAATATAATTAATAAGATTATTTGTAATTAAATTATTATTCAATATTTTTAATTAAAAAAATATGTCTATTGAATTAAATTATTTAAAAAGTAAAATTATTATTAATTTGTAAATAATATTATTAAATTATTATATATCATATAATAATTATTACATCGAAGGTATTTTCTATTTGAAGAAGCCAACTAATTTCAATCATTGACGCTTTAGATTGGTCAAGTACAGGAGACAACGATGGAAATGTTGAGTGTCATTGAATCTTTTGTCTTCTTTTTTTCTTTTTACATTGTTAAAGCCGCAAATACAACTTGTTTTCTTCCTTACGTGGATTTCCTTTTGCTAATTTTTTGTTGCCGGATATAGTTGTATGTTGTCTTCTACAAGAAAAGAGAAACTCAATTCCATCGTAAAAGTAGTAAAAAATGGCCAAAAATAGCCGAAAGGGAGTCATAAAGGGTGAGTGAACTCTCCCATCAAGGTTAGAAATGCCAAGAGGGGTTTTATTCAAGCCACATAGTCATGATCTAAATTGTTAGATCATCATTGGATTGACATCGATGCCTATACAATTCTAGGCACTTATATATTTATTCCCTTGAGTTAACAGTCTACATGGAATGTAGGTGTCATTTCTCAAAACAAAAATTTGGGACTTGGAAATTACTTGTACTCATCTTGGTCATTGTCTTTCATTTGAACTTATAAAATTTAATTGATTTTCAAATGGGCTCTCTCGCCCAATACCTAAAAAAAAAGCACTACTATAAAAAGCTAACTAGAACCCATACCTAATCACAACTACCACCACTAGACAAACCCTTAGCATTCCCTTGGGAAAAGAAAAGTTAGCATATGATCAACCTCCTCAACCCATTGATCCTCGATGTGCACATGGTCGTCTTTGTAATTGCCAATGAGGGAAAGAAACCTAACACTATAACATAACTCCCTAAGATGACAAATTTTGTGAACAATGGGGCCACAAAACATAGGTATGGTAAAGTCACTAGTGACTTATATCAATGGTAGTGATGCATCTACAACCCTACAAGCTCTTTCCTGATGCCTCCAAAAAAGTCCCCAAGGATAGTAATCTCCCACCACATCTCTATTATTATATTTTCATTTTTGTCACCTTGAATAGGGGTTGCAATTGATCCTTCTCCTTCCAACCCTCAAGCCAAAAAATTTCCTCTTACCCTATCACGACCTTTTCTTTCACCAATGAAGTACATGAAAATTGGTTTGACAAAGAAAGTTGTAAAAGCCAAAAATGAGTAGGAACATCTAGGGGATAGAATGCCAAATTGGTGATGAAATCTCCAAGAATCAAAGCCTTTAAATGCCTTCCAAGTGATAATGTTTGATCACCCAACACACATTTAACAATACCCTAAATTCACAACATGCAAACATGCATTGAAGTTGTCAATCAAAAATCCAACCAAACTACACCTAGACTCTATCATGCATCTAAAGATGTTCCTATGACATGCTTCTCATGAATGTAGCAACGCTACTTTCCCCAACACCTCTTAAATAATAGCACTAATGACTTTGCCACCCTACTAGAGCAACATATACATCTCATAAATCACTACAATTCCCCGCCATCTCACAAGCTTACATGCTCATAACCACACTGCACAACAATTCATCACTACCCATCCTTCATAACTACTACTTTGCCACCATTGCAATCAAAAGATCAATAGTATACTATCATGCCATCATACAACTATAGGTTATTAATATTGCCTTTATCATTGAGATAATAAAGATAGGTTATTATATTTCTAAGCACTACAACAAACTTACCTTGAATTATTAAATACACCAAGGCATTTTGAAAGAGAGGAAGAAATAAAGGTTTTTCAAAGACCACACTATAACTATATATTGTTATTATTAGTTCTTGAACAATGCCTTCATTGGCTAAACAATTTGAAACCATATTAAACTTTTTTTAATATTTCAAACTAGTTTGATCAAGAATTCCCTTTAACCTTTGCACCTCCTCCACATACCAATTAAATTTCAAGCTTAGACTACTCCCTTTGTTGGTAGCATTAATCACGCAAAGATTCCCCTTCAACTATTAATTTATTCCATTTTTGAGTAACTATCACCCCTAGCATTGTGATTAGAAACTCTCATTCAACTTCATTATTGGTTAGACTTCATAGATATAATAGGCCTTTGTTTATCATTTGGCTTGACAAATCTCTAATCACAAATCCACCTCTCCTATGTTTGAATTCTCTTTAACAACATCATTAAAATTTAGTCTCAACATTCTCATAAAAGAAAGAAGTTGATTCTCCTCACTAAAATCCATTTCATCATTTTTTTAACTCTTCTTAAAAAAATTGATACTAATAATATAAATAAATTATTACAATTTATAAAATATAATACATAATTTTTTGGTTGTATATATTTAAATTTTTTAATTACTCAAGATTTGAAACATTGATGGAGGTTCAATATGTATAATTTAATGAATGAAAAACTAATTACACAAATTTTTTCTTAATTTTTTTAATAGAAATGGTCCCAAACATTAAAAAAAATAAGATATACAACTTTTTTCCAATTTAAAATTAAAAAAAAAACAAACAAACTATCAACATATCCTGAAAAATTAATAAAAAAATTAAGTGCAACTTTCGACTTACAATCATTACAAACATATTTTGTCAATTGAATCACGTGGTACTTCCCTAAGACAATGTCTATGCAACCCACAAAATGGGCTTGATTTGACCATTTGATGGTGTTTATTAATTAATTAATAAACACCATCAAATGGTCAAATCAAGCCCTTTTGTAGGCTGCATAGCCAATTGAACCCTTCCCTAACACAAAATTTTTAACTTCTAAAATTAGTTTTTATCCGTTGGATTTGTTTTGGGAAAAGAATCCAAAACCGAATTTAAAGTACAAAAGTCGATATCTAAAACGATTCCACTTTAGTTTTTGTCTTTACTGCTTATGATATGCTGACATATTACTTGGGAATGAAAGTCAAAAGGAGACGGTACCATTCCAGCTCGATTAGAAGCAGTGTGTCCATCCATACAGATTGTTCAGACGATTAGGAAGTACATTATAATGTCAGATGGAGTTGAATATAGTGTAGTTCGTTTGCTTGATATTCTAATCCTTTATATCATTCTTGTCCAGATACCTCACACAGACATGAAGCTTCACTGAAAACAAACACAGTAGATTTCCATGGCTGACTTAAGTTCTGTTCATTAATTTCATATGAAAAATACTTTCTTTCATATTCCTCACCTTAGTATATGCTCTCTTTGTTTGTTTCCAAAAAGTTAACTTGGAAATGGATTTGTTTTCTTCTTCATGACAGTGAGCTAGAATCTTTTACTTCTCACCTCAGGCCAGACTGACATGGAAGGAAAAGGAATATGGTTGATGGTTGACAGTGACAGTTTAGTTTGTTTTTTTAGCATTTTCAACATAGTTATCATAAAGTTATGATGAAAAGAACTGACAGATGACTCTAAGAGCACCTGAAATGACCAGAAAGTTTATCGCAATTCTACATGTTTTTTTCCCTGTTACCCTTTAGTTGCTTGGAAATGTATTTGTTTTCTTCTTCATGACTGTTTGAGCTAGATTTTTCAGCTTTACACCTCACGCCAGAAGGACATGGAAGGAAAAGAAAAAAATGGTTGTTGGTTGACAGCAATAGTTTGGTTTGGTTTGTTTTTTCTTTTTCTGAATATTTTCAATATAGTTGCCAGAAAGTTTTGATGAAAAGAACTGACAGTTGCTTGGAAAAATGGATTTGTTTTCTTCTTCATGACAGTGTGGGTCAGATTTTTCTGCTCTTCATATTGTGCCAAAAGGACATGGAAGGAAAAGAAAATATGGTTGTTGGTTGACAGCAACAGTGTCTTGTTTCTTTTGAATATTTTCAACATAGTTACCAGAAGTTTTTGATGAAAATAAACTGACAGTTGATTCCAAGAGCATTATAAATTCCTAGGAAGTTGACAGCAACTTCACAATTTTTTCCCCACTCAACCTTGCCCTTCAATCTTTTTCTCATTAGTATTTGGAAATAATTTAAAAGCCTTTTAGATTTATTATTTAAATCCACTTTTAGATTTTGAAAAAATCAAAAGTATCATTAGATTTTTCAAAAATATTGAAGTAGCTTATGCTTTTAAAAAATTTAAAAGTAAAAGCTATTTAGAATCAGCAGATTAATAAAAATATAGTATTTATATTTTTTAAATTAGTAAAGTTGGGGGCAAGTAACTGTCCAGTTATCTTTGCATTTTTAAAAATTACTGTAAATTAATATATTTTTAAAATAAACTTATGGTCTTTTTATATGTACTGTATTTTTCCAATTGACCAATTTTTTTTCCATATTAATGGTCCACCTTATGAACTGCATGGTAAGAAAGTTGCTACCTTGGTTTCCACTTTCCACGATGCTAGTTATGAAAAGATCTATATTCTTCTTTGTGAGAGCTACCTAGTATAGCCCAGATTCTTTTCACCTTTCAACTCAGGTCGCAGAAAGAAAGATGGTTATTTATGATAGAAATTTTTTAGTTTGTTGTTAAATTGTTTCCAAAAAGCCAGGTTGGACCCCCCAAAAAAAAGGTATGTATTTTCTTCTTCCAACAAGTTATTAAGCATTGCTTTTCGTTAATTTGTAGCTTTCAGAATTAATATCCACATTAAAAATAACTTCAAGATAAGAATATCCATAAATAGGTAACGGCTATCCAGCCCCTGCAATGCACCGGACATGATAGCCATCCCATACATCATAACCTAGTTTATTATTTTCAGCAACTTAACTGACCGTCAGACTGTAGTTCCCTGTACAATTGTTTCAAAGACATAAAACTTAAGTTTCACATGGGAAAAGTAAATTCATCAAATCTTTAATTTTATTTTCTTGGTTTATTTTATGCTGGGAAGAATGCTGCCTATTTTCTATGTTATGTGGTACAGTGGTAGATCATAGAAATTAGTAATTAAAAAAATATTAAGTTTTTTAAAATAACATTTATTTAATATTCATACATTATATTTATTTATTTATTAAAATTTAAAATAGGTTATATTTACTATTTTAATTAATTAATACATGTATTTAAATGTATATTTATGATTAGTAAATTGTGTCATTTTTTAAAAAAAAATATATATATATATATTTTTAAATGTGTCTTATTTTTATTTATAATTTTAAAGTATTTATACAAATTGTAAAAATAAATTTTTGATGTGTCTATATTAATATTTGTACATATATAAAGATTAAGTAAGAATTTTTATTATTGTACTATGAACAATCAGATTTTTACATAATAATGAAGATACTTATTTTATCATAGAGATTGTGAATCTTAGCTAGCCATTAACAAATACTTTTATTTGTATATTATTTTTTTTATTAAAAGAAGATTATAATGCATACAAGGTTGTATGCCTTTTGTTCAACTTGTAGCTACCTAAAAAGTCACTTCATAACATTGTTATGGAGTTCATGATTTTCTTGGAAGTTATTCTTTTATATAGACCCAAACAATTATGGTACTCAATAGTGTGAAGAATAGTGTGAAAAATAATTGAAGTGCTACATTAGTGGATAGAGTCATTTGTTTAGGTCAATATCTTTGGTGCTTGGTAACATGGGGTTCATTAGAGGGGTTGGGGCTAAAGACATGATGGGTTTTAGATGAATCATTAACCAAAATGGATTTTCCTTTATCACATTTTTAGTGGGAGTGGAGATAGAGGGATCTGCAACATTAACCTTAGGGGGTTGGTGGGGGGCACAAGAATCTTAACTATAGAACTTTAGGTTATTGAGGGGTGTTTGGATTAGCTAGGGGGTTGGTGGGGGCACAAGAATCTTAACTGTAGGGGTTTTTACAAGTTTATCTTGCATAAGAACTTTAGGCATTTAAGGGGTGTTTGGTTTAGCTAGATGATTTTTTGAGATAGTGGAGGAAGACTAACTAGAAAATTTTGGGGGAACTAGGGTCATGTCAATAATTTTAGGCCTAAAACAATGGATTGATTGTTTAGCTAACTCATATCTAAACAAGTGATAGATGAGACCTTGATGAAGAGGTAGAATAGATTTCCCAAAAGCACATTGAGGACAAATTGTTCAAGAGAATTGTATAAGAAAAATTGAAAACTCGTCTTTTTGTTATGCTCAAGATGGTTTAACATAAGAAAAAGGTAGGAGTAGAAATATTTGTACCCACCTTCAAGAGTGAAATATCTTATAAACACCTCAGCCACATCTTTCCATGACTCTAGTAGATCATTTTGGTTGAGTGCATTTTGGTATCTAGATTTTTTATCCACTTTTTTGTTAAATTTGATCATAAACAAGTGGTGGTCTCATGCCTTGATGGTTTTCAAAATCTTGAGCCCCTTTTTGTAAGGGAAACTATGTAGCCATAAAATGACAATTTCCACATAACCCAAATCTGAAACATGCAAGTAAAGTACTCAACATCAACATGCAAGAGAATAGACAACATACCCATTAAAGATGACACAAGATATACCCTGGGAAAACCCTCAAGAGGGAAAAACCCAGCCTCCAAAAGCATCCACACTCCATGTATTATTCAGCAATGAAAACCCATTACAATACATCTGTAGAGACTCCATGAACACTTCTGAAGCACAAGCTATCCATGCATTCCATGTGACTAAGCATGAATCCACACATCCCATGCCATGCTTCAAACCCTCACACATGCACAAGCTCAACCTGCTAACCTGCAGCAAACTGTCCAACCTTGACCAACTTTTGATCCAACCCTAAACAACTACCCATGTGGTTGCTTTTATAGAAACAAGCTCCCACAAAACCACCAAGTGGTATTACATAAACCATGTGCCCAAAAAATACTACATCATGTGACCCCACATTTAATATTGGGTACTTTATTATATTTTATTATTCCCCCAATATTAAATAATTACATTTTACAATTATGTCCCAATGATACATACAACAAAGTGGCCCCAACATTATAACTCCTTGTGATGCACGTTCACCTAGAAAACCCCTAGGTGCACCACACACATAATAAATAAATAAAACATTACAAACATTATGCAAGGTGTACAACACCTAACTCTAACAATCTCCCACTTGTTGTATACATTGCATAAGGGGGTAACAAATAAACTCCATAGGCAACATGTACCATCCTAGAATCCAAGTGCTCCATGTGCTCCATCAAGATACCTGTAACAAGAACCAAGGTGACCACCATCTCATCCATGAATGCTCCCATCCTCCACCATGCCAACTGCACTAAGATATGAACACATCCAAAGAGATGTCACACTAATTGTCACAAAGAAGCATAAACCTGCCTCAACCTGATATCTCAAAAACACAAACATTGAATCCAATATGCACCAGTAGCTGTCAAGAATAAATCACCATAGCTGAAATGACATCCACAGCAAATGCCAACACATCCAACTATCCATACCTCCAAGGTATACATATCATAGTAAACTCATGCCAACAACATATCCACCCATAAACCACAATGACAAACTCCATGTGCAAACCTGTCAAAGCATGACATACACATCCAAGAGCTCCCACTGTATGGGCAATGTCAAGATGAATGCAAACCTGGAATGAGCGCATTCAACGCGTCGCTTCGTTAACATCCCAAAAAAGGCACCATCACAAAAAAAAAGGCATACCAAGTCTACTACCAACATCTCATAGAAGTAAACATGTAGTACCAAGGAACATCCACATTGATAAGCAAAACCTGCAAACCAAACCCTGTAGCATGTCCTCCTACACACACCTCTAAATTCCAACTGTGTCAAGTATGATCTCCTCCATAATACCCCATAACAAAATCCATAACCACATCCATCCATCCAATAACCAAGATCAAAGATAACATATGTAACTAACATGGATGTAAGCATCTCAAAAACAAGAAGATCAAACTCAAAGTAATCATTCCTAAACCAAGGAAATCAGCCCAATAAACCATATCCTAAACTCAACATATACAAGGAGATAAACAGGCCAACACTCCTCAAATGAACCCTCCAGAAACCAAATATCCATGGCTCAAGATCCATATCCATGAGAAGACAAAGCATAAACATAATGCACCTGAAAGAATAATGGGCAATACCTCTCAAGTGAACCGCCGAGTAGACCAAGAGTGGGAAATGAGAATGCTCCTCCAGGATATCCAAGTCATCATGACTCAACCAAGAACACTCTCCTCATTGGTCCATGTTGAACTCACGTCCAACCAAGGTGTAGGCTCCCTCAGACTTCCTGCTAAAACCTCATCAAGAGTAACCATATCAATAACATGTCTCTAACCACAAGAGAACACCAAGCCTCACCTATGTCTCCAAGTATCCATGAGCACCTATAACCGATCAATCCATGCTAAACACCAAGCAAATGATCAATGTACTCAATACAAAGAGAACCAACCAAGATCAAAGTCATAGCTCCAACTGCAGAATCAAGAACCTAAACATGACACCATGATCTCACATCCTCTCAAAAGAAGATCACATGAATAAATCATCATAACATGTACCATGCCACAACTCTAAACTAGTAATCAAGAGTATACCATGACATAATAACAAAACCATCCTACAACCAAGGATCACCTGCCAAAACCAACAAGTCATAAATAATACCTCAACATCTCCAACACTTGATGTCAAAGAACTCTCACTATAGCACACAGAATCCAAGAGCTCCTCCATGACACCAAAGATCACCTGGTGAAGACAACCATCCATAATCAACAATGGATCCACATTAATGCCAAATGCTCCCACTGAACCGTGATACCGAGCAATCCCATGGCACCATGATGCACAAAACCAACACTGTCATAAGCTCACACAAAACCTGTGAATCCAAGCTCTCAATGACAACATCATAACCATCTCTAAAGCAAGAAGATACACTGCCAAACCATCATATCCATCACCGCCAAATCCATCACTGTCACAAGCTCCCACTGAACCGTGTAACCAAGCTATCCATGACATCGTGATACCAATCTCCTAAACCCAAGAAGATACACCGCCACAACCATACTTAGGAACCAATCCAATACCACCAATCAATGCACCTGCATAAACCATCATAACATGCCAAAGTTTCTAATGCACAAGAAACATCCATGACATCATGATCACCACCAAGTGTACCAACAAATCAACCCAACTGTGTCCACATATCTGCATAATCATAGTCAACTACATAGATCTCATATCATGACTGTACCTGGTAATACCATCTCATCTCCTCAACATGACAACCAAAACAGCAAACCAAGTGACTAAACCAAGCCACTAAAACTGATCATGCATTAACACTGAAATATCAATGGGCAAAGACAACCCATATCCAAGTCATAGGTGCAACAAGTAAGTATAGACCGCCTACAACATTGCACAACTTATAGATACAACAATGCAACATACATGCTGATAACCATGTCAAAAGTGTAATAATCTGAGATGTACAACTGAGCATACAATGAATCCAATATCAAATATCCCAAATCCAACAATCCATAAGCTCATAATAACACCATAGTCAAAGAGACCCATAAACAGCTCAGATAAAGAAAATAGCAAATAAACCATGCCAAAATATCTCCAAACCTGATCCACTGTAAATTACTCTAAACAAGCTTTCCGTTGACTATTTGAAGTCCAAAATCCGACTCCGTATGCACCCGATATGCCCTCTCAAAGCTCAAAATAAACATCTGACTTCAACCAAGAAAAACACTATCAAAATTGCAAAATCATGGAACAAAACTTGTACCACTATGTAGTTCTCAGAATCAGCTTTCCAACGACTATAAGAAGTCGAAAATCTGACATGCTGGGTGAAAGTTATGCCTGTTTGAAAAAACTGCTGTGTTTTGTCCTCTAGGTGGCACTGAGGTGGTGCCCGGGTGGCGCTCCGGTGGCGGATTCCAAAATTTATCAAATTTAATTTAATTTTTCATTTTAAAAAAAAACTCTCCTCCCCTGCGTACGGACCCGACGCAATTATCAGAACTGGTTAAAACATTTTGAAATCCGGCGGTCTAAAGTTTCAATGGCGGATTTTAAGAAATTTTCAAATTTTATAAAAATTTTGTTTTAAGCCCGTAGGGCTTTGGCGGTGGCCACCGGCAGTCCCCGGCCGGACCAGTGGCCGACCTCACTGCCGACGGCAGTGGCAGGTCGGCCGGCAGGCTGTACCTGCCACTGTCGTGATAGTGGCGGCCGTAGGAGGTACGGGGTGGGGTCTGCGTACCCCGCCCCCCAAATTTTAATTTTTTTTTTTGTTTTTTGTTTTTCAATTTTTTTGATTTTTCTAATGTTTTTTTTTTTTGTTTTTCGTTTTGCAGGTACAAAGAATTTCGAAGGGAATTTTTTATTTTTCGGATTTTTTAATAATTTCTCTGAGACGACTGTACCGTCGATCTGTACGGTTAAATAAGAGAAACATTTTTTTTTTTCTGTAACCAAAATAGGGCATGTTATATATCAAAATTTCTCTCTTGGCCAACCTGAATCCAACCATGAGGTCCATTTTGAACTAGGAGATCATTTGTGAAAGCTCACCCCAAAAACCCTCATTTGAATGCACAGCGAAGAAACCCTATTTTGCCAAAAATTTCTTATACCTCAAATCTGCAACCAACCCATCAAACCAGCAAACCCAAAACCCTCAGATCTGCAATAAAACCCTCAAATCTACAATAAAACCCTCAGATCTGTAATAAAACACCTGCAAAACCCCTATATCTTGCCATTGCCTTTCATTCTCTCATGCAACCTAGGGTTATTCAATCCACAACCAAAGCTCTGATACCACTTGTAAGGGAAACTATGCAGCCATAGAATGACAATTTCCACATAACCTAAATCTGAAACATGCAAGTAAAATACTCAACATCAACATGCAAGAGAATAGACAACATACCCATTAAAGATGACACAAGATATACCCTGGGAAAACCCTCAAGAGGGAAAAACCCAGCCTCCAAAAGCATCCACACTCCATGTATTATTCAGCAATGAAAACCCATTACAATACATCTGCAGAGACTCCATGAACACTTCTGAAGCACAAGCTATCCATGCATTCTATGTGACCAAGCATGAATCCACACATCCCATGCCATGCTTCAAACCCTCACACATGCACAAGCTCAACCTGCTAACCTGCAACAACCTGTCCAACCCTTGACCAACTTTTGATCCAACTTTTGATCCAACCCTAAACAACTACCCTTATGGTTGCTTTTATAGAAACAAGCTCCCACAAAACCACCAAGTGGTATTACATAAACCATGTGCCCAAAAATACTACATCATGTGACCCCACATTTAATATTGGGTACTTTATTATTTTATTATTATTCCCCAATATTAAATAATTACATTTTATAATTATATCCCAATGATACATACAACAAAGTGGCCCCAACATTATAACTCCTTGTGATGCACATTCACCTAGAAACCCCTAGGTGCATCACACACATAATAAATAAATAAAACATTACAAATATTATGCAATGTGTACAACACTCACTCCTAACACCTTTATACTCTAGTTGATGGCCCAAACATTCAACCATGATTTCCACAAGTTTTGACTAATCTATCTTACATCATGGATGATAGTTATGGGATAGTGGGGGCCTTGGGTTAGTTGTTTTGAAATCCAAAAGAAAAATGTAGTATAGCTAGCTTTCCTTCAAGGAGGTTTTCCTCCAATTGTATAAGAATCTTCTTCCCTTGATGGCTACTTATTTTTCATCCTTGTACTATTGTTTTTTGCCTATATATCTTGTTAGGAAACTAATTCAAGATGTTTTCTATTGAAATAAATATTCACCCAAAAAGGTGTTGCATAATGATTCTAATAAGGATGTCAAATTATCTACAACTCTACTTTTATATTGCCAATATCTTAGATCAATACCCCCTAGACTACTTTATCTTATTTCTCCTTAAATAATATAACACTATAATGATTTTTTTATAGTTAAGTGTTGCCCCATGTAGTTCCAATCCCTTGGAACCTTTGTACACCATCAAAAGTATTATATTATAATTTATTGAACTTAAATAATCCTTTACATTAAACATTTTATTTGATATCATTATACGAGGTACATGTGATTATTTATCACTCTATTTGTTTTCCCCTAAATTCTATGTACTAAATATTAATAGTTTCTATCTATCTATCTATCTATCTATCTATAAATAAAGGATTTTAATCTATTTATAAAATCTTTGTGCTCTAATTGCTTCATCAAGATCCACTCTTGAATTAAGGATCATGATTATTTTTCTTGGCTAGGGTTTATCCTTCTCATTCATTGATAACTATCATATCAAATGGTTTTCCATGACAAGTATCATTTGAGAAGCTTTCTAGATTGTATTGATCTTAAAGGTACACTTCTAGAAGCTAAAGGCATCTTTCTTGTTGTTAGCGAGTAAGGTGGATCACTTTAAAACATTATGTATTACTTATTTCTTCCACTTGAGGTTCCATTAGTCTTTTGAAGACAACACATATATTACCCTATGAACTACATATCAATAAGGGTTGTCCTATTTATTTCTTCTACCAATATGGATGACTAAATATAAATAACACATATATTGTAGATTTAGGTCTCAATTTTTTCCTTCTTCACCCCATTAGACTCTATTTGAACCAAATTTTCTCTCTTTCTGTATTAGTTGAATCTCTTTTGAACCCTTACTTTAATCCCCATCATATTCTTCACATTAACAATAATCTATGTTACTCCTATTAATTTATTTCTTAATCCATCCATCTCAATTTATCGCTATGAAACCTTCTTATGAACTATAACCATAGTTTATTAATTTGAAGAAAATTATCCCAAAATCAATGACTTTCCATCATTTGTCTCGCTTGTCCCATCAAAATGTCACCCATTCCCTTATATTGCGGAGTTTCATTCGTTTTCCTTTATTATCACGCATATTTTTTTTTCCAATATGTCATTTTTATCACTTCATAATTATCAGTCACTATATGCATTCTTTCATTCTCATTCTCCAATAGTACTAGGTCTTTATGACTTTTCCTAATTCATTTGCCTCTTTTGTCTTTTTATATTCATTGTAGCCCACAGTTCTTAACTAGATCCTTAACAATTATGCACATTAGGGAATTCTCTATTTCTTATAACACCATGCCTTTACTTTTACCCTCTAGTTTGGCATTCCCTCTTCAAGGGATTACTTTTAATTTCACACATTTCATTTCATGTCTTCTAGTCCATATTGGTGAAACTAAATTTTTCCTATCTTCTGTTGTTGTACTTTATTACTGTTGTTGACCCTAATTATTTCACTCTTTTTCCCTTAGCCTTATAGTCTCCCTATTCTTACTAACATAGTTACTTTATTAACACTCTATATGAACTTAAACTTCCTATTTCTATATTCTAGTTGTTCAACCTTATTATATAATATATATTTTTTTATTAATTTTAAATTTGATAGTTAAATCTATGGATTGATCTTCATCTTCCATCAACTTGAATTTAGTGGATATTTCAACTTTTTCTCCATAGTTATTAGTTTCACATGTGGTACCACCTTTAGATTTCTATATATGGATCTCATTCCATTATCAAATTATTTACATATTCCATTGCTACATTAATTGTTTAACCCTTTCCATGAATGGTCTAGTAATTCACATGAATCATGACTAAGATAATCAAACCTTGTATTTTAGTTTTTCTTAAATTTTGTTGTGCACATTAATCTATGTTGTTTATCTTTTCGTGCTCTCAATTTGACATACTGTTTTAAAAATTTATCACTTTAATGTGTTTTTTTTCATAAGCCGAGTTTGATATTTTGATCTATTTTCCATAAGATGTCTACTATGAGTAGTATGTTGCTCTAAATCTTTGGCATGTTAAACTATTAGTATTTTCATAACATCGTCCTTATTACTTGTGAATTTTGAATACTTAAATGTGTAAGCAATTCCATATTCAACCAATTACTTCACACTCTTTTGAAACCTAAATATTACAAGAAACACATGAAGCATCTAGCCTAGCTTTGCACAAGATCGTACCAATTACTTCATATGCTTCTAAATCCTAAATGATTAAATATGGGTGGCTAATAGCTATATAGAAGTAGGTGTATGAATAAGTGTGATAAATAAGAAAATTAGATGAATGCATGAAATGATAAATGGATTAATTCTAATGGATCAAGCCTAACTTTATACAAGATCATACTATTTTTCATGAACATATATCAATATATTTCTTATAATTAGGCAAATGAGCCACTTTTGTAAATATACAATATAATTTGAAAGTACAATAAACTATATAGATTATCAAGAATAGGGTTGAACATGATCCTCCATTGCAATGTCATCAAAACCTATAAATTACATAGTTTAATTATTAAATTGATTTAATAATTAAACATAAAAAAATAGAAAATTATTTCATATTTATTTACCATCTCTAGAATGTATTGCATCCATTGTTGTTGTTGTTTCGTTAAGATCAATAGAAAATGGTAACCTATGTTTCGTAGTGTTATGTTGATCATCTAAAGTTGCAATGACATACATATATTCAATAAATCAACATAGACAAAACATTAAATGTAATAATACAATATATGATTAATCAAAATAATATTAAAATTATAAATTACCTAAAATGGTTTTTTGAAATGTTTGACGAGGGATAACACTAAGCATTGATGGTTGAGTTTCACAAATTGTATCTACTATTTATTTGATTAAGTAAAGGAAAATGGTTAGAAATAGGAATTGGGAAATATATCATTTTATGAATGAATACATTTAATAGTAAGAAAATCACCATCAATAATTTGGATTTCATCGATTGTTGTTTGGTTTAAATCATAGAAAAGGGAAATCGAGATCCTCGATTATTCTCTTGATCATCCAAACCTACAATGACATATTCTTAATATGTGATGTAAGAGCAATAATTATTGCAATGCAAAATACTAAAATAGTTTTGTATAAACTTACTCACTTTGTTGTTTCCTGATAATAACCCTTTCTTCTTGTATTGCTATGCCTGAATTATTGGAGACCTTTCTCTTATTTTGTTTCCTACAACCTATGGAGGGGAACTAAAATTCGTCATGCTCCTCAACTCTTTCATTCAACTCTTGATGAATGGCATTGCCTCTTTGATGAATAAAATGGTGTTTGCACATTTTGCTTGGACTAAACCATGGTGATATTTATTTCATAGGCATATCCTCTGAGCCAGGGATTGGTGTAAGTTTTGAAGAAGCAAGAGATGTTTGGAGATCTTTTCTCAATCTCTTAACACATTGACTAAAAATATGCTTTTGATCTACTCTAGTTCTTAAATCTTGGAGTACTAACTTCAAATAATCAACATCTTCTTGGAAGTTATCATCAAAAGCATCAAATGATTTACAACTATTTGTAATAAAACTAATAAAGATTAAGTCCAAAAAATAAAAAATAAAATCTTTTCATATTTATTAATAAAATAGTGATATTGAAATTTACCAATTCTTTGGTCTTCACCAATGACAACACCAATCACATCTTTATCTTCTTGCAGAATACAAACATCTATAATAAAAATAAAACATTAAATAAGTTTTAAGAACCATAAAAATCAATTAATATTTTATTATAAATATCATATCAACATTACCAGTGGTATTATTCTCATGACCAAAACTTCCTCTAATGTCATCATCATCATCATCAACCAATGGAGTAACACCATCTGTAATTCAATAATATTATTTTAGTTAGTTTCGAGAAAAAATAATAAGTTAGTAAACACATAAATATAATACTTAAATGTTAAATGACTCTTACTACCAACTTGATCTTGCTCATTTGTTATGTTTCTCTTTAGGAGATCTAAAATCTTCAACACATGTTTGCATGTGTTTCCCCTTTTTGCCCACTGACAGTCACATACATGTAAATCTAGTCCAAATTTTTGAATAAGATACCATTTCACTGGAACAGATTGACTTCTTGTCTTGTATGTGTTAGGGAGGAGATCATATGGATAACAATCCATATCAGGTATTTTTTTAGACCTCTCTAGTGCAGTAAGGTAATATCTTACTTTTTAAAGCTGGTTAAAAATATAGATAACTGCAAATATCTTTTATTTTTGTAAAATGGCTCTACTCTATGAAGAAGTATATGGATGAGCCAATCCATTCTCCTTGTACATTTCTTAGAATGATTACTTAGATAGTGACTCTTGATGTGGAAGTCGTATGACTCTATGGAAGCATTAGTTTCTTGCTTTGCATGAGAGAAGTTTTGAAAGTTTTTTGCCCACATTTCTATAAAAAAAAAGCATATTAATGTCTTAGTAAACATAAAAAATAACTTAAATGATGTAAATGCATACAAAAAAATGAATTCTCTGACAAACTTACCAATACGACCTTCATCATGACACCAAATTTTCTAGAAGTAATCAATAAATTTCTTCTCATCTTTGAATTACTTCATGAAATTTTTTATTAGGTGAGTAGTGATGTCTACATTATCACTCATCGCATACATGATCTCACCCAATCGATTAAACATGTTTGTACCAACATCCTTATTGTTGGCATGCCTAGATTGTAAAAGATAATATCAATCTATGGGGTTCAAACACATAATTTTACATATAACTTACTTAAATATTTACTTACCTATATACATTTTTCAACCATGCTCTACGTACATGCCAAATACATAAAAGTACTCAACATTTAAAGGATAATCTACAAGTTACATTATAAAACTTGATAAGTAACATTATAAAAAAAAAATGTTAAATTCAAACTAGTTTAAGCTATAAATTATGAAATATATATTTGTATAAACGAAATATTAATCAGTTGTAATGAATTGATTGAAGTTTAAATATAGAAACCAAGGCTAATAAAAACCCGATGGCTCCAATCTCTACACTAGCATCATCTGTCATGAATGGATTGACATTCCAATCTTCTCAACATTGTTTCTCTCGTTTAGAAACTTTTGTAAGCCATTCATTTAGATCCTCAACTTTATTTCTTGAGGATATGGACCATGCAATAGGTACTCTTGCCTCTTGTTCATAGAAAAAAAGCAAGGTATATAATTGATATTGTACATGAATAAACCATTGATAAATTAATATTTTCAAATAATAAGTCAATGATAAGATAAAATCCATAAATTTATAAATTAATGTTGTTTTACTTACACCATATTTACTTGTTGAAAATGATGTGTCCATTCCAATGATTGAGTTATGTGAATGTTTGACCATCATTTCTCGCATCCATGGCGTTTGGATGCCTATGATAAATGGAACATTTTTTATGGTGTTTGGTCTTTTATAGTAGAAGTTCTCTTTCTCCTCTACATACCACAAACTAACACTTTTTGCATCATCTTCATTCTTTTGGGATCGAATGGAGCACACTCTTTTTCATGCATTCAACACATCTTTCCTCAATAAACATGTGTCCCTCGTATTCATCAACTTAGTCAAACCATCATCTGGGTAGTGTTTTTCACATATTGTGTTGATCCCCACACCCATTAACAATAAAGACTCAATATATGATTTGCACTCATTTGATAACCTCGGTGTAAAACTGCTCCTTAGATCACTAGAAGGGTCATCCTTTCCATGGAAAAATTCACCATTTGCATCACAATGGCTCCAATCATTATATCTAATTAACACAACTTGTAGTCTACCATACATGACCTTAACATGAAAGTGGGTTTGACAACCCCTTTTTTGGATAAACCTTTGTTTCCTTTTCATGCTTTCAGGTTTATTTCTCTCATCCTCAGGACCAAAAGCACACCAATATCTATTTATACATAGAAATAAAATATATATATCAATTCATATAAAAATATATATATACAAAAGGACATGCTTATTAATTATATTTAATCTAGACAAACCTTGAGTATATCTTGATAGTGTGGTCAGTAGGTTTTGTTGTGTTGTTCTCTTTATGATATTTATGTATAAATGTTGTTTTTGTACTATCTAGTAAACCTTCACCTTTGACAAAGTGAGGGAGTCTTTCAAGAGGAATTGCAGCATATAAGTCCATATTGTCATCATCTCCAATAGGTGTCCATTCAAGGCCCTCACTCAAGAAATGATTTCCTTGGTTGGGAATGTCTTGTACATCCAGTTTAATGAGTGATTTCCATTTACTCTTTCTACCCATTTTGAATAAAATTAAGATGGTTAGTATTCCTCTATCTTGTTAAAAAATTGTATGAATAAATATCGAGTTTTCTATTCACTACTTGATATAATTATAATTCATGTATATATAGGTAAGCTCTATGATTTTGTTAAATATGGTAGCACTAGAGATAATAGTAAATTTTATATATTACCTAAGGAGTCCCAAAAATGGTTCATTCAATTATAGAAGTTAAGTTTTGTATGAACTATATGCACACTACCAACTATGAAGATAACTAAAAATAATACAATAAGTATGCCACATTTGAGAATCACATATGACTATTGTACTTGGGTGTCCAAAAAATAATAAAAGTAATAATTATTGAAGCATGAATAGAAACCAAGAACAAAGGATCATGGGAATCTCATTTGTAAATTGTACTAATATAGATCTATGAAAGGGTGGGTGGTATAGGTTTCACAAAACTATGTAAATTTTAATGGTTGCCTTAAATCCTAATTATCTAGAAGAAAAAAGGTGTAAGAATGATGTGTAATTTTTTATAGATAGATTATTGGTAAGAAAATAGATTTAAGATAAAACACTAAAAGGTTTCCAAGGGTGAGTATAGTGAGCAAAAGTAATGACACAATAATTTATAAACCCTAGGCCCAAAAATACATATTAATGAAATGGAAATTAATAGGAATATAACACCATAGAAATAATTGTAAAAATGATGATGCACAATATTAGAAAGAATAAATCTAAAACCTAAAAAATAATGAAGATATTTAAATCCTAAAGTGAAACACTATGATGCTAAGTCAAATATATTCATAAAAAATATGAAGAAAAATGAACTTTACCTACAACATCCAAAATCCAAAATAGCTACAACATAATATAGGAACATGAATCGACTAAATACATGTAAGGACTATGTTTTACAAATTCACATATATAAGAACTAGAATCTACATCTACCAATCACAAAACCATTAAATAAATATAAATATTTAACATCAAACGCGTGTTCAATATACTTAACTAGTAATATAGATGTGCAAGAATAATATTGTCTACTATGAAAAATTAAAGTTTATGACCTTGAAGGGTTGAATGTAGAAGGAAAGTTGCAAGAATGTTTCATATTCTCATGTTACATATTTTCTAGCTATATTGTTCCACTTGATCAAATACTTGGTAATCTCCCATTTTGACAATCTATTCTTTTTTGTATAAAGGATTACCCCTTGAGATCTATAGTAAACAAAATACTTCAATAATGTTGCCAATTTAAAGAATATTTATAAAATATGTTTTTTTCTTATATTAGTATCAAACTGTTTGATGATGAGATTCATTACACTATGCTTGGAAAATAACATTTAACTTATATTTTTACTATCCAAAAGATTTATCACTATTTACTTAATGTTAAGAACCATAATATTGTGAAATTTTATCCCCTTAAATAACTTGTGTCTAAAATTTACTTATCCAAATTCCATGCTAACTAGGTGATACTACATTTGGAGTTTGCACTAAATTCAATTTGGACCAAAAAGTATATATAAATGGAGAATATTTTTTACAACTTAGTCTATGCTCTTTCTCCTCTCTTTTTTATTACTATTGATGTCTTTTCTAATGAGTGTATTCTCAAAATATATTTTTCTCGTGATCCCATAATAGTGGTTTACAATTTTGGCCAAAGTGGACATTGAAATTATTATTTTTAACTAAATCTTCACATTTGGGCACCTATAGCGCTAAACTGTGAGGAATTTGAAGATGGTGCAAACTAGAGTCTCATCAAATTTTGTCTGTAGATTCTAAAAATATTTTTTTCAAAATTTTTGGAATCAAATTGCACTTCTTTTCCATCTCCCATGAAAATTAATTTTTCAGAAAACAACATTTTTAAAAAGTGACGACACCGTATAACGCATAACTTTTTTCCATGAAGGATAAAATTATAATTCTTTCAAATTTAGATTTTTAACTCTAATATCTAGTGCTTCCACTTGGTTAGATAGTTTTTTATTGAATATTTTTCCTTAATCAAGTTTCAAAGTCAAACAAATTACAATTTGTACACCAGATAACGCGTAACTTTTTTTGTATGTCAAAATTTAATTTTATTTTTTTGTTGGATCAAGGACTTCAATATCTGGTGCACTCATATTTTTCAATTTTTTTTTTTGATAATCTTCTATTTTTGCACATGTGAAGAACAAAGAATTTCATTTTCGATGAAAAACCTATGTTTAATAAAACTTAAAAAAAAATACATAACAAAACCAAAACATATTAAAATTATATTCATTGGATAGCTTGTTCTGAGGAATACCATAATCATTTGAAATAAATTTTAAATGAATTCATTTGATCCCCCAAAATCTAAATCAAAAGTGATTTTTTATCAGCATTTTGATAGGTGTAAAGGAGACGCATTTATAGGTATGGTTTAAAACTAGCGAGGTTCTATCCAAGGGGGTTTGATCTAAGGTGATTTGATCAAACCCTCTTCAATTGGAATCCTTAAAATGGAACTTTTTAAGGCTTAAATCATTATATTTTCTAAAAATATGTGATTTCAGCTAAAATTCGTTCCTCTCAGGAATTGTAAACCACTATTATCATAGCACCTTTGATCATCTATGGGAAATATATTTCATTGGTTCACAATGCTAGAAAAACTCAATAGTTGGTGTAATACTAATTTCATGATTGGGAAAGCCTACTATCCTCTTTATTTTCATCTTAACTTACCTTATATCAAGAATATAGTATTGTGATAAGACCCTGCATGGTCTTCTAACAACTAGATTTTTTCCTTTTGATGTTTATTTTGTAAATCCTATGTATATACAATTTTTAATATTAAAAAATATTGGTATTAGTTATATGAATTCATGAATGATATGGATTTTACAATGGTGGTTATGATGCTATTGGAGCAAATATATCAAATGTGAATTAACTAGTTGTGCATATTACATATTTTAACATGTTCCATATGAGTTGAGTGTTGATTATAGATGCCTACTTTGGGATATGTTCCATTATGAAGGATTTAAAAATCAAATATCTCATCTATTATTGGTACAAGGGTTATTTTTACTATTCATGACTCATTTAGAGTTATATTTACTACTCACAAATGATCCTCTTAGGATTTAGAAGCATATGAAGTAAGCTGAAATTTGGCGCCAAAAAAGAGATTAAAACAAAAAAAAAAAGCAGACAAAACTTGTCCAAGTGATCTCGTAGGTTTTGACTTTTCCCAAAGAAACTGCAGTTTTGGGGAAACGACTCTACTGCCAGACATCTTAAAGATTTTGTTTTTCAAGGAAAAATTTCATCTAAACGATGTTGACGTGAACTGACGCTTAACGGTGAGTTAAGACCTAGCATAAATGATGTAGTGCAGTAATGTATGGTTATGATGTACATGGGATGGCTATCTATGCCCTAAGGCAAGAATATATCTTGTATTTGATAACTTAGATCAAATTCAATAGTGTTTATTTTGTGTTTGTTGTTAATTATGATTTATTTTCTATTTAATACATAGAAAATAAAATAGGTCATTTCATGTGTATTGATCTAGGAACACTTCTTTTTTGATTCTTTCACATATTAAACTTATAATGTTGTATCATCAATCATCAAACAATATTCTTGTGAAAACACAACAATTTATGTGAACAAGATATTCTTATTGTAGAAATCAAATGCACAAAAAGATGGATACAAGGATCCTTTTCTAGCTCATGTAAATGTCTTAAAGTAAGATATGCTTGAATATACTCCATGGATATGAGAAACTCATCTACTCCTGTGGTGATTATGAACCCATGTAATATTTGAAATTATGATTTAGAAGTGGATAAAAAACAAGCCAATAATTTGATTATAACTAGGCAAGGCATGGGGTATTAGTTGTGTTGTAGTCCAATATGAACTTTTAGGTATATAAATAATTATTATGTAATATTGTGATATAATTTTGGTAGGACACAAAGGTTCAAAACATATGACTTAAAATACTAGATTTTGTTGTGTAATCCTTTGAATTTAGTGTTGGATCCTCAAAATCCTAAACAAGTACCAATCTAGAAATAACCATAGAAAATGATCAATGACATTTATAGGGCCCTAGAGCCTTATGTCACACTTTAAGAGCTAAACATATTATAATCAAAACTACAAGTATGAAAAAGGATAGGTCGCATAATTAAGACCATGACTTAGTGGTTTGATAGCATGTTAGAAAAATTATCCAAGCTAAAATTTAAATAATGTTATAATTTTGTGAGAGTTTTGTATATATTCCAATATTCCTTAAGTAGTTGTATATTTATGAATTTATATTTTTGAAGAAGCTTGGTGTCCTTAGTTCCACAATAAATATTTAAATATTAACAAGTATCGTGTAGTGACAATTTCTACCAATGCAAGATGTGTGAAAGTGTAGATAATAAGTAGTTTAAGGAACTAACAAATATTAATTACTATGGCTCCCTATTTCTTATAAAACTTGTAATAGAAACTCAAAAAGTGTAATTAAAAATAATCAAAATAACTCACTATTACAACTAAACTATATTATTCTCAAGCTTGACCTTTGCAACTTAATTGCTTATCTAGTAAATTTGACATTAAATGGAAATAAATTGGAAGTAAATTAAATTATTGGACAAGTATGATGGACAAGCCAGGACAAGCCAAATTTCAACATTCAATGAATGAGGTCAAATAACCTAATAGTCTAAGGTGTAGATTCATTCTTGAGAGCTTTAAGTGCATGTATGTAGTCATAAAAGAGTTGTTTGAACCACTTTTGATGTCTCAAGTTGAAATCAAGCAAGCATGCAGATCTCAGAAAGAGCTTTCCAACAACTATGAAAAATTAAAAATCTAACCCCCAAGATAATAATTGTACTCATTTCCATACAAGCAATTAGAAAGACACCAATACATAACCAAATAATATTCTAAATTTTAACCTTAAACTAAATGACAAAAAAATTACCTATAGCACCCTTGTTTCAATTTTTAATTATTTCAAGCTTTGAAAAAGAAGACACAGGCTTCTATCTAAAACCACATATGCACCTATTTGTCCTCATATGCATACAATACATTAAAGAATTACAATCCATACATTATCCTCGTGTACATGCATTACTTAATAGTGGCCCAAAAGTGATAGTGAAATATAACAATGCATTAAAGAATAGCCTTGTGGGATTTTGATGTGACACAAGTTTTGAATAGAATGTTTAGTATACTTACAAAAGAGGAGGTATTTATAAAATTTGAAATTGTGTGAAAATGACTTATATAACTTGTGTACAAGATATTGAATATGTACACTAAACCACCTTGACAAAATGTATGAATATGTTAATTTTTAACCTATTATACCATATATGATCTTACAACCTAACAACAAATAAAAACGAACATTGATTGCGAATTCTGAACTTAAAATTATATAATAGTTATATTATAGTCAAATATATATGGTAGATAGATGATGTCCTAGATTCCCAATCCATCTATTCATAGAGAATTGTAAGGTACATCTTTGTCCTCATAGAGAATTGTAAGGTACATCTTTGTCCTACACATTTCTCTTTCATGAGGAAAACAACCCCAAACCACAAGTCAAGGTTGGCAGATAAAGAAAGGAATTGAATAGTGTGTATGAAAAGGACTAGAAAGTTTTCTAAGGCCGCCTCCAAAATTCATTACCTACTTTCAACAATAATTGATTGACTACTTATAAAGAATATGAGCCTTTCAAATTTAAGGACATTATTCAAAGTCCAACTCCTCTAGAGTCAAACGCACGTGCGTGGTTGGTGTAGATTCCGTTCCGTTCCAACTTTGCGGAAAGGCAAAAGCAAAATGGGTGCAAAAGGGAAAACGTGTCGAAATATTGGAAACGGTGTTTCTGGCCACCACAAACTTTTTGCTTGTAAAGTTCAAGAATGTTTGTAGAAATGTTTCCCTATACTAAGACAATTTTTTTTCAATGCTTTTTTTTTAATTGGCATGAATATTAATGTATTTATGGGATGTAATTTAAAATTTTGAATAATTATATAAATAATTTTATTATTTAATAATTTTGAAAATGTTACTTGTTCAAATATTTATTTTCTTATTCAATAATACAAGTCTTATTTAAAAATTATTTAAGATTCAAGTTTTAATTCTAATGTCGTTGTTTGATATTGAACAATGTTATAGTCATCATAGTATTCTTTTTCTATTGTGAGGTGGTAAGGTAAGTTAACATAAAAATTAATTATGTCTTTAATGAAATCCTCTTCTATAAAATTGTATTGTTGACTTTTAAATTATTGATTTTTTTTTTTTATAAAAAAGATTTACATTAAATATAATTATGCACTAAATATATTTAGTTATATGTTTACAAAAATTTATTCATTTTGCTTCAATGCAATGAATAGCAAGAATCTAGGTCATCTATGATTATTGACTACTAATTACTACAATAGTGCAATATTTATGCAATCTACTAGCAACTAACAATTGCTCCAATATTTATCAAATCACTAGTATGAACCAAATATAATGTGGTCAAGTGCATTATTGATCTAAAAATCATGCTACTATGAATTTGATTTGGAGCTATTTAAGTTGACGACTAGATATATTCTAACAACTCTAGAGTTTTGCTCAACAAAAATAATTACTATTTCACAATCTTTATGTCCGCGAAATACACAATCTAATCAATGATAGGAATTAGATGCAATGTGTCTCTTGTTTTGTAGAGCACAGAAAATGTAGATACTAACATTTTTTATTCTATTTTAATTTTACATTTTTTTTTGTTGATCTTTCGGATGCATTATTATAGTATATAATTTTAGTATGTCATGTACTACTCAATTTCAGATCTAATTCACTACTCAAATGTATTATATTGCCATCTTTAGAACTCCTTTGCTTCATTTTTGAATAGTTCACTCATCTTAGACAAGATCACAATCATGATCCTAACTGATCATTGGTTCACTCTCATCTTCTTATTTGAAAATTCAAATTCTCACACTCTAATGCTCAAATTTCTAAGATCTATCATCACTTATTAGTTTGGGCACCAAATTTTAAAGTTCATGTGTTAAGGGTTATATATTTTAAGACATCATCATAGGAGATTTTCTCAAGATGTAGTCATACACAACATTGGATAGCATTTGAAAAGCAGATAATTACTTTTAATTTTCTAAGTACATCAAAAGCATAAATCATTTTTTAGAAAACATCATTTAGTAATCAACTTCTTTATATCATCCATTTTCAAAGCACAAATTTGAAGTACACTCTTTGGTATAATCACACATCGACTTGTATTAGAAATAGAAATTAGAAAAATCAATGGCCAATTCATCTTCATTCACTATCATCCATACGTTGGCATTCATTGTCATGTTCATATCATCTCTCTTTTACTTTTATTATTAATTGAATCATATGACTTGACTAAGGAGTAAGTGCAAGCTAATGGGTCCACATTTAGTGGAAGTGTCAGGCTTGAAAAAATTATTGATAGGAACATGTACCTATTTAGGAATGGGGTCTTGAACCTAAACATGTACCCCTTGTAAATGGGTATTCATTATGCTTTGAGATATCATTCCTAAACAATTTTTTATTATAAATATATTACTCATTTCAGAATGCATAAGTTTTTTGTAAAGCTATTAATTTTAAGCTCCTATGAGCTCACTTTCCTCTATATTTGCATGATAGTGGCAATTTTAGAGGGTTCTTTGGAACGGGTATCCACATCTACAACCCCCACA
>VDFB02110517.1:0-19286 GCA_007258455.2 Sequoia sempervirens | reverse complement strand
ACAACATTTTCCCCTTCTCAAATCTACAATAGGTTTTTTATTTCTATTAGAAATTATATATTTAATCTACTAGTTTTGACATTTACATGTCATGATTGAGTGCATTTGGTATTTTAATCTTTCTCCCAAAAACCCTATTCAGTAATTTTTGTCATTGCTTTTGTTAGAACACTTTGCAAATTTTTGGATGACATGTTTATAATGATTTAGATTTCACAAATCTGAAGGGAAGTTATGGACTCACTTAGTTTTATGCTTAATCTACAAGATCTAAGAGCTATCTTGCATTTTTGAGTTGATTTACTATTTTTAGTTTTTCTACCAAGAGTGCATTTCAGTCATATTTACCTCATCCACACAAAGGAAATTTGTAGATATTTCATACAATTGATTCACCTAAGGATTGAAAGTTGATTCTATCTTGGAGGATCTCATTTCTCAAATTTTGAACATCACCTATTTTTTCTATGGTTCAGGTTTTAAATTTTTTTACTTGGATAAATGTAACAAAAGTGCTTGATGCTTCAAAATAACTATATGGAAACTCCACAAGTGTATTCTAATTATGTTCTTGAGATAATATATTAAGAGACATCCATACTTTTGGAGGATAGGTTTTTTCCTTGCGAGGGTTTATCTAGTGTAAATATTATGTTGTATTTTATTATTCTTTCACATTGTGGATTCTAAATATTTATTTATCTCATGAGGGTTATCTCAAAATAGTCCATTCTTTCTGTTGGTGTAATTAAAAGTGGTGCACCTTGTCCTAGATCATAATTACACCTTAGTTAAGTTTACTTAGGGACCACATAGGAGGTAGTTGGAGAATTTTCACTTTTGGTGGACTTATCATGCTATTACTTTATCACATCCACCTTTCATGGACACATCATGTGATTACATCTCCACCTTTTGTGGGTGATCCACCATTTGTGGTGATTATCACATTATCACTTTTCCATCTTAGGTGGAGTGATAGATTTTCATATTTGTCACATGTCATAAGATTATGACACTTGTCATAATCTTATGCCGTTCTATGTTCTCACCTTGGCTATATAACCAAGGGGTCTCTCTCATTTGTAATCAACAATCATATCATTGAAATTGAATATAGTTTATTATTTTCATATCATATTTTCTCTCTCTTTTTGTGCTTTCCATTTGGTCTCAAGATCTTGGCAGCCATAGCCAATTCTAACATGGTATTAGAGCAGATTGGGTGCCATTGGAGAGTCTTTTTCTAAAGAGAGATTACATATTTGGGGAGGTTCCATTTTTGGCTCTTTGTTGCAGGTTCATATCAGAGCTTGCTGGTGCAAATCTAAGCTCACCATTGTGTCTGAAAGGTTTGAGAAAGTCAATTTTTCCTTTTGTTTCGTCCAAATTAGACATATGAGGCCAAATCTATGAGGGTTTGAAGCTGAAGAGTGGTTGCCAGATCTAGAAGGTAGCTGCAATTTTGAATCACTTTGGGTCAAATACAAACCTTCCATCACATCCAGAAGGGCCAAAAATCCAAAGATCGACTATCAATTCGTCTAAATCAGAGCAATTGTCCAGTGAGGAAAAAAATTTTGCCCAGAGAGTTGTACGACCCCCAGATCATCATTACTGTGTCGAGTACATAGGTACTTTTGTACTCGTGGGTTGGCTCTACAGGAGCCACATGGCCATAGGTCATGGCCCCCACCACCCCCTATTTCCTCACACCAGCAGTCAAAAAACTTGCATCGTCTGGCACTCAAAATAACCAGTGGCATTCCAAAATCTAGGCGGTGACTGCAGTCTAGCATTTCATCATAAAAAATATGGCAAGCAGGGTAAAAGAATATTTTGAGAGAATCTAGAAGATTCCAGTGAAGATTCCAGCCAATAGTGATGGGCTTAAAGCCATCAATTTTAAGCCAAAGGATAGGAGAATATTATGCCAGGAGAATATGCTTTTTTTGACGGTCTGCAATACATCGGCAGTCTAAAAAAATTTTGCCCCCTCACCAGACTTAGATGCATGTATTTTTATGGAGAAAATGGAGATATCTAAGTCACGGATTAAGATTTTGGTAGTGGTTGTTTGCTAAATTTATGCAGTCATTTGATTGTCTCCATTATGATGCTTCTCTATTGTTTAAATTGATATAACAAGTTTATACTCTGTTTATCATTGTACATTTGCTATATATGTGTGATTTGGTTATTTGGTTCTCTCAAGTAGGGATTAAAATATTTTAATAAATCACAACAATTGGGAAGTGTTAGTTGGATTAATCAGAAGAATCACATAACTAGAATTTCCATTCTATCTCAAGAAGAGTTTGTCAATTATTCACTTGCACGTTTACACAAGTTGTAAAAAATTTATATGCGTGACAATTTGAATTATTGTCATTATTGAAATCCACATTTGTAGATATTCATTAGACTCCATATACCCAATACGGCACTAGTCTCCCCTTGTCCATCCATAAATCTAATTCATTTTATACATCTGTTAATTGAACATATTTCTCATTTAGTTCATGTTAGATTAGGATCACATCTGTTCACTGTAAACTTGTCATTGTGGATAGATTACTATAGTTAAATAACATCAATTAAGTTTGCTCAGTCAGTATAGGTAGACCCACCTAGGTTCAGTAGCACCAAAAGAGAAGGCTCGATTCATTAAGTTTTGTACGTTACCCTAAAGCGTAGAAGAGATTGACAACCTCTTGTGGTTTTTCAACCAACGTTTTTGAGTGCTAACAAGGTCCACAACGAAAAGGATTTGATCTAGATACATATGCATTTACTGTTTTCATTTATTTCTCATGTAGTTTAATAGTTTGGTCGATTTCATAAATTATATGTGTTGAATACTTTGGAATTTCAATTACATTAATTTATGGATATTTTATATCTATAACACTACAAAACCATATGCTCTTTGCATTTACACTTGCATTTAGAAATACACATTTACATAAATATATATAGATTTCTTTAATGATATGTTGCATTTATTGTTCTGTATATCCAGCAAATTGCATGTACATTTCATTTTAACACATATATATGCATACATGCATATATATGTGTGTGTGTGATTTATATTTAGTGTTTAGACACAACCCATTAGGTCTGCACATGGATAAAAATTCATAAAATCAGATCTCCCATAAGTCAAATATAATTCTATCAAGAAATTAATATCAAATAGATAATATAATCATAAAACTCATACACTTCAATATGTTGACATGTTGTAGCATGCTACATGCTTGGAATATTTTTGGAAAGGTTTTGTACAAGCTTGAAGCCTATAGTCAATCTTTTTTGTGAATAAAGGTTACATCTAATTAGGCTGACCTAATTGATCCTTGTAGATAAATCAACTATATATATTGGATATTTTTGATATTTTTGGTGCAAAGAATGAAGTGAAGAGTGAAATATAGAAAAGTATTCGAAGATGTTGAAGTTTGTTAAGTCAGTTTATTGAGCATAAAAGGAACTGAATCAACACTTGTTAGGTGTAACTTTATCAGTTCATTTTCTAGATGTAAGACATTTTGTTATTGTATCTTTTGGAGGAAGTGAGCCTCCCATTTGGATAGTGATTCCTAGTAGTGAGCCAACATTTGTAATATCTGACAACCAGTTATACTATATTGTGAGCTAACCCTCACAGTGGTTTTTTCCCATTTTGGGTTTTCCACATAAAAATCTCGGTGTTCATGTTTTGTGTTTTTATGTTCTATTAATGCTCTTGCTTATCTTTACTATTATATGCATTGGAGTAATTGGATGGTGTTTATTTAAGAAGTTTAAGAAGATAATGATTCACCCCCCTCTTAGTATCTTGGGTATTCAACAATTGGTATTAGAGATTGGTTCCTCCAAAGAATCCTAACAACTTGATGAAGATCTTGAAGATTGAACAAATGGATGATAATGAAGAACTTTGGACTGCTCTTGAAGATCTTGACAAGGCTAAAAATGAAAATAGAGATTTGAAAGAAAATATTGATGAGGCAAATGAATGCATTCAGAAATTGAAAGAGCAATTGAAGAAATTCAAAGAAAGACATAGAGAAGTGAGTGAGCAATTAAAACAAGCTAATAAAGAAGTTATTGAATTAAAGATGCAAGTAGAGGAAAATAAGAGAATTGAAGATTTTCTGAATACGATGGTGCAATGCAAGATTGATGAATGCACAAGGCTTGAACAAGAAGTGGTGAATCTAAAAATAGATCTAGAGAAAGAAAAAATCTATGAAGATAAGTTCAAAAAAAGCTCTACCAAGCTTGATGAGTTGATTGCAGGGTAGAAACCTTCTAAAGACAAAGGTGGTTTAGGAATAAAAGCCAGTGAAAGCTCGAAGGCTGTGCAAACCTCAAACACAATGGATAATAAAAAGACTCAAGATAAAGGGAAGCATAAAATAAATCCAAGAAACTTTGCTAGGAGACCACCTATCACACAACCAAATGCTTAAAAGTGCCCATATTTCAATGGTGTTTATATTCATGCAATAAATTTGGTCACAAGGAAATAGAGTGTAGTAGTAGAACAAACTAGTTTGTTGGATCCTTCTCCAAACAATGTTTTGCATGCAAGAAAGTAGGACATAGAGCTAGTGAATGCATAAATTAGATGATGGATTGGTTTAATGGAGATAAAATGATTCAAGCTTTTGTTGGCTACTACTATACATGTAATAAGTTTGGACACAAAGCAAATTAGTGTAGATCAAGGGTTAATGGATGTCAAAAAAAATAGAAAAATGTTATCTGCTACAACTGCAACAAACTTGCACACATTTCAAAAGTATGTAGAAGTAAAAAATGAAATCATTCTGATCTAGCAAAGAAGAATGAACCAGTGAAGAAAATTGCCAAGAATGAAGTTAAGCAAGAAATGAACAAGATATGGAAGACGAAAGAAGATCTAGAAACATCAAGTGTGTTTGTGCCCTCATTTGGTGCAAACAATTCCTTTGGCAATTAGACCCAACATGGTCTTAGGGGGAGCATTAACAAAAAATTGCTTGAACCACCTAGATATTTGGCATGTTAGTTGTTTGCATTAGGATATGTTGTAAGCAATGGATAAATAGAGGGTATGCACAAGCATTTAGAAGAAAAAGTGGAGGCATGTTCATTTGCAAAGAAAATTAGGGTATTTTAGTGCAATGTATCAGCTTTTTGAACTTTGCCACATTTAATGCAAATTAGGGTAGATTGTTGATTTATAAAGTGATTTTGTAAGGAATTTCAATCACTCATGCATTTGGAGAAATTGGAGAGCGATTTGGAGCATTCTTGAAGAAATTTGAAGTGTGAGTTGTGCAAACCCTAGTTCTAGTTTTCATGAAGGAAAAAGGTATTTTACTCTTTTGTGTTGTTGTGGGTTTGTGTGAATAATCTTTTATAAATTATTTGAGCTTGATTTGTGGAGAAATCGAAACCCCTGTAGTCATAAATGTGTCAAAAATACCTAGACCATCCTATAAGAAATAATCTATGAAGGTTTTCGAAGACAACCCTTTTGGAACCTTCTCTTCGATTCCTCATGGTGTTATGCCTACCAAAGACACTAGGAAGTATATTCAAGTTAAGACTAAGGAATATAATGACAACAAATTGATAGACATATAGAAAAATGAGATCATCAGGGATGATTTCCTGGTAAAACCCAAGTATTCAAATATTGTTGTGAAGAAATTTGATCAATGGAATTACTTTCCTAAATTCAGCTCCACTATTGATGATAAGTATGTCAAACCAACTCTCACTAGGATGCATGATAAGTTCTAATGGACTGAAAGACCTCACCTTATAAGTAAGGAAGTGTTTAAGATAGTTACCAAAATTTGTGACACCAGACTGGTACCAGTGTTGAAATCTATGAAGAATGAAGTGGTGATGAAACTCACTGGAGCTACATTTGACAAAAGGAATCTTGCTACAAAGCCTATTACCAATCCTTCTATGAAGTATGCAGCTATAATGGTTGGACACAATATCTACTTCAATAATAGGGAGAATTATGTGTTTGCTACTATAATATACACCGATTATGACATGGTAGCTAATGGTACAGATTATGATTTGTGTGAACTTCTCTGACAATAGTTGTTTGAGAACTTGAAGATGTCAAGGGAGAAGAAATATGCTTTTAAGTTTGGTTCTTTTATTGTTTTTTTGTTGTTCTACTTTCTTAGAAGACTTCACAGAAGAGATGATGTGATGATTTGGGACACATCTAGATTGGTTGGACATAAAATATTTGATTATATGCATAGTTTGGGTGATTTGAAGAGTTGAGATAATGCTCTAAAAAAATTCTCTACTATATTCAAGAGCAACATGAATGAAAGAGAAAGGATTCCAAAGAAAGTTGTTGAAAAGTATAATAATGATATCATATTTCATGTATCCTCTGATAAATGCATGATTGAAGCTATTGAACCCCGAATTGTATGGATTAAACCATTAGGTTATGAGGTTACAAAGAATGAAGCTGAAGGTTATGTGCAAGTTTTTTTGAAAAGTTCTAAAGATACCAATGAACCTAGAGCTGGAACTTATGTAGAAAAATATATGGAAGTTCACTTGGAGCATAGAAATCCAGTGATAAGAAAGAAGGTAGATGAAATGGTTAGAAATTTTGGCTTCACTAATGAATAGATTGCACAAGGTAGTGCCATGGGAGAGCAAATGGCTAGAGAATCAATAGGACCAAGGAGATCTGACATGACTACTCCTTCAAAACCATCTGTAGCCCCTATAGTGAAAGTAGAACCCAGTGCTTTTGGTAAAGGTAAAGGCTCAACTCCTTCTAGACCTAATACAAGATCTAGTAAAAGGAAAGAGAATCCTCTAATGGCACCAATAAAGAGAGGAAAGAAAGAAAAGGCTACAAGGGAAAAGAACCTTAGCATCACTGAAGAACAAGAGGAAGAAGAGGAAGACCTTGTAGAAAATTTTGTAACAAAGAAGAGAGGAAGCCTATCCTCTGGTGAAGGTGCTTCACATGAAGCTAGAGTTGGAAGTAAAAGATATCATCTTGTGTCATCCTTTGAAGAAGATGAAGAACAGGGTTTTGGTGTTCATGTGAAAACCAAACTAGAATCAAAGAAGGAAAATGTGTCAGAAGAGATATCTCTGGACCAGGAAGAACAAAAGGCTACTCTAGTAAGACCTAGTTCCCTTCTTATATTGGAGGATTTGGTAAATAGCTTGATACATTTTGAAGATATGTTGTAGTCTACTGCAAAAATTTATAATCAAGTAGGTAGAGAGGACAAAAAAAACATTAATTTTTTCTATTATTCAATATGTGATCACTTTGGAAGTTAGTTGGGATTATATGAAGAACAATGTGTCAAAGAAACTATGGGAATCCCTAATGAAAAGGAGATAAGAGGATGTTGAATTTGAAGAGAACATAAGAAATGATGATTTTGAGAAAATTGGGTCCTCTCTAACCCCAAATGATTTGGAAACCTTGAAGAAGGTATGTTCAAAGATGTTTTGGATCAATAAAAGAGTAAACACTCTGATGATAAAGATAAGAAGTGGATAAAGAAAATAAGGAAAGAGACTGTAGAACCCATCAGTAGTATGGCTGAGAAATATGGTATGTTTGGTGCACTTCCATTCAGTTTTGCACCTAATTTAGGAAAAGAAGTTTTTGTAGACATTAACAAAGACATTCCTTTAGGTACAAGTGATATAGGAACTCCTTTGGAAACAAATGATATAGATATCGCTCTAGATATAGGTGTTACAAATGATCCTTTAGAGATGGAGAAATAGAATGAGGGAGAATCAAAACTAGAGAAGCATTATGTTGTTCCTCTGAAGCATGATGAAGGTGAAAAAGATAAAGCTGAAGGAGAAGAAGACAAAGACAAAGTTGAAAAAGAAGATGATGACAAATAAGAAGAAATAAAGTAGGAGAACAACAAAAAATAGAGGAACAAGAAAAGGTAGAGGAAAAAGAAAGAGTAGAGGAAGAAGAAGGAAATGGGGAATCTATCGGGAAGAATGAAGAAGATCAAAGGTAGGTTGTAGAATCTCAAAGGCCCTCTGAAGAATCCTCCTTCAACGATGATTTTTTGAAAGGCTTGTTATCCAAGAAAATTAGGTTCTAGCTGGTTATTCCTTCAAAAATTCTACAACTTCCCATGATTCAAGGCAGTGTGGAGTTGGATAAGATTTCTCTTGTTCATAAGTTCGTGTTAGGGAATGCATTGCATGCATCCAAAAGAAGATAAATTCTAGAAACACATTAGAAGGGGACAAAGATTATTGATGATGCTATCAAAGCTTTGTAGGAGGCCACCCCCAATACATCAATGGATACATCTCACTCTGGTAGAGAATTTGAAACTTTTATTGGACTCCTTTAAGGAGCATGCCTCCAGAATTTGTGAGAATACAAGGAAAGAGATTGAAGAGAAATTGGCTGAGAAAAGGATTTTAGTACTTCATGATAAATTTTCTTTGGCACACACCAATATTGAAAATAATCTGGAAGTTATGTAGGCTTGTGAGTCTAAAGCAAATATTGTATTCACTTATTGCATAAAGTGATCGGATGCCACTCAGAACATTAAAGATCTCATGGAATCCATTGAGTCCCAGTTGACTACTATCTCGAGTACCTATAGTGCATCCAAAGATAGAGACAAAATGACTTGGATGCTAGCCCTTCTCACATAGATAAATTATTTATTCTTTAGAAGCAGAAGGAAGATATCATCAAAAGATTTGGTCAACTAGGTGACCTTGTAAGAATGGAGTATACTCCTATTTCCAATGCCTTGGAAAATGTAGAAAAATTAGAGAATATCAATTTGACTCCAAGTTCTCTAGATGATGTAGAAGAAATTATGGTGGAATTGGAATCTCTAAAAAAAAATTTGAAACTACTAAGAAGAGTTGGGAGAATGGTAAGACTATTAAGATGCAAGGCAACTGAGAGGGGGGTGAATCGGTTGTCACAAAATTCCAACTTAAAACTTCAACACAAAGCAATTCCACAACCAAACTATTATGTTATTAAATATAAGTATGAACAAAAAATAATAGAAAGTAAATTAACACAATAAACACCAATTTTTTACGTGAAAAACCCAAGGAGGGAAAAACCAATGTGAGGATTAACTCACAATATAAAGTAGTTTCAAACTGAAAATAAAAGGCTCACTACCAAGGGCTCACTTCCCTAATAGGACTCACTATCTAGATACAAAATCTCAGTACTTACAAGGGAGGCTCACTGCCTACAAAAGGATTGAAAAAACAAAATTGGGCTTTACAACCAAAATGAATTGAGAATAATGCACCTAACAAGTGTTGATGTAGTTCTAATGATGCTCAATAAACTAACTTAACACACTTTATCATTTTCATTCTACTTTACCTACATCCACCTTTCATGGACATATCATGTGATTACATCTCCACCTTTTGTGGGTGATCCACCATTTGTGGTGATTATCACATTATCACTTTTCCATCTTAGGTGGAGTGATAGATTTTCATAGTTGTCACATGTCATAAGATTATGACACTTGTCATAATCTTATGCCGTTCTATGTTCTCACCTTGGCTATATAACCAAGGGGTCTCTCTCATTTGTAATCAACAATCATATCATTGAAATTGAATATAGTTTATTCTTTTCATATCATATTTTCTCTCTCTTTTTGTGCTTTCCATTTGGTCTCAAGATCTTGGCAGCCATAGCCAATTCTAACATGGTATTAGAGCAGATTGGGTGCCATTGGAGAGTCTTTTTCTAAAGAGAGATTACATATTTGGGGAGGTTCCATTTTTGGCTCTTTGTTGCAGGTTCATATCGGAGCTTGCTGGTGCAAATCTAAGCTCACCATTGTGTCTGGAAGGTTTGAGAAAGTCAATTTTTCCTTTTGTTTCGTCCAAATTAGACATATGAGGCCAAATCTATGAGGGTTTGAAGCTGAAGAGTGGTTGCCAGATCTAGAAGGTAGCTGCAATTTTGGATCACTTTGGGTCAAATACAAACCTTCCATCACATCCAGAAGGGCCAAAAATCCAAAGATCGACTATCAATTTGTCTAAATCAGAGCAGTTGTCCAGTGAGGAAAAAAAATTTTCCCAGAGAGTCGTACGACCCCCAGATCGTCATTAATGTGTCAAGTACATAGGTACTTTTGTACTCGTGGGTTGGCTCTACGGGAGCCAGGTGGCCATAGGTCATGGCCCCCACCACCCCCTATTTCCTCACACCGGCAGTCAAAAAACTTGCATCGTCTGGCACTCAAAATAACCAGTGGCATTCAAAAATCTAGGCAGTGACTGCAGTCTAGCATTTCATCATAAAAAATATGGCAAGAAAGGTAAAAGAATATTTTGAGAGAATCTAGAAGATTTCGTGAAGATTCCAACTAATGGTGATGGGCTTAAAGCCATCAATTTGCCAAAGGATAGGAAAATATTACATAGGAGAATATGCTTTTGGACAACCGGGCATCACATCAAGGGCCTAAAAAATTTGCCCCTCACCACTCAGATGCATGTATTTTGATGGAGTAAATGAAGATATCTAAGTTATGGATTAAGATTTTGGTATCAGTTATTTGTTAAATTTATGCAGTTATTTGATTGTCTCCATTATGATGCTTCTCTATTGTTTAAATGATATAACAAGTTTATACTCAGCTTATCATTGTACATTTTCTATATATGTGTGATCTGGTTATTTGGTTCTCTCAAGTAGGGATTAAAATATTTTAATCAATCACATCAATTAGGAAGTGCTAGTTGGATTAATAAGAAGAATCACATAACTAGAATTGTCATTGTATCTCAAGAAGAGTTTTTCAATTATTCACTTGCACATTTACACAAGTTGTAAACAATTTATGTGCTTGACAGTTTGAATTATTGTCATTATTGAAATCCACATTTGCAGATATTCATTAGACTCCATATACCCAATAAGGCACTGGTCTCCCCTTGTCCATCCATAAATCTAATTCATTTTATACATCTATTAACTGAACATATTTCTCATTTAGTTCATGTTAGATTAGGATCACATCTATTCACTGTAAACTTGCCATTATGGATAGATTACTATAGTTAAATAACATAAATTAAGGTATGCTCAGTCAGTATAGGTAGACCCACCTAGGTTCAACAGAACCAAAAGAGAAGGCTCGAGTCATTAAGCATTGTACGTTACCCTAAAGTGTACCAAGAGATTGGAAACCTCTTGTGGTTTTTCAACCAGCATTTTTGAGTGCTAACAAGGTCCACCGCGAAAAGGATTTGATCCAGATACATATGCATTTACTGTTTTCATTTATTTCTCATGTAGTTTAATAGTTTGATTGATTTCATATTATATGTGTTGAAGACTTTAGAATTTCAATTACATTAATTGATGGATATGTTGTATCTATAACACTACAAAACCATATGCTCTTTGCATTTACACTTGCATTTAGAAATACACATTTATATACATAGATATAGATTTCTTTAATGATATGTTGCATTTATTGTTCTAGAAGAGCATCTAGTAATTGCATTTACATTTACATTTTCAAATACATATACATACATACATACATACATACATATATATGTGTGTGTGTGTATCATTTATATTCAATGATCAGACACAACCCATTAGGTTTGCACATGGATACAAATTCATAAAATTACATCTCCCATAAGTCAATATAATTCTATCAAGAAATTAATATAAAATAGATAATATAATCACATAACTCATACATTTCAATGTCATTGATCTTCTTTTTCATCCAAATATTTGTCTGTATCATCTGATCTAGGTTTGACATTGTAAGGATTGGTCATATCATCATCATTGTCATTGATATCAGTTTCAATAATGTCATCATCCACATGGATATCATCTTCATGAACATTAACTCCTACATCATCATGATCTAGTTCCTCCTCTTCGACATCTTCATAAGGAACATCATCAACTAATTGTTGATCATGATCATCATCTACATCATTTTCTAGTTCTTTGGTATCTTCTTCTTCCACCACATTATACTTTACCGACCTTCCTCTTGGATCATGTCTAAAAAAAATGACCAAACCAGTTTACCTGAAACCTCTGAGTAAAATACCTTCTCACATTGGCTTGGAAGAACATAGGGCTCATTTCTAGCTTGCTCAATTGACCTTGTATTAACCATGGTAAATCCATTATCATGTTCAATAGCAGTTCTCTCAGGATCATTTTCATTCAATCGTAGCTTGTACCATAGATGACGAACAAAACTAATTTGAAGGACTTAATGTCACACTCAAGTATATCATCCAAAATCCCATAGTATCAATTTTCTAAAACTTTTGGATGTATGTCACTTATAGATGAAAAATTAGTCACCTGAAAGACTATAGTTATACCAGAATCACAAGTTTTCTTTGTGTCATCCAACTTTTTGATTCGAAACTTATGACCATTGCACGACATAGCCTTGTGGTGTTTCACCTATAATATGTCAAACATGTAAAAATTATTTCAATATCATATGTTTATAAACATATTTATTCTTGGCCGAATGTATGCAAAGAAAAAAATCTCAACATATATATTGGTGCAAGAGCACCTAGATCTTGCAAATGCCTTCAAAAGGCTAATATGTTAAATTTACATGTTCAAGTCTAAATTTGTGTGTCAAGGCCATGAAAAGGATAATTTGAATGTAATAAAATCATAAAAGAAGTCACTAGGAGGTGAAAACGCAAAAAAGTGCAAATAATGCAATATTATGTAAACAAAAGGGCATAAATCAAGCATGTTAATTTTTTGAGTTTTCCTCTTGAAAATGAAGGTTTCCAACAGGGTATTGGAGAAATAACATATGCATCTCCAAGGAGATGTTTCTAAAGGAATTTTCAGACATAATGGATCATCTTTCAATGGTTGGCCGGAGTATTGGAAGCTTGTAAGGGTGATAATCACAAAATCCTCACTATTTTGGGTATTTCCAGCCTAAAATTAAGGGTTTGTTAATAAAATTTCTAAATGGGTCTTTCAATTTTTGAGAGTGGATAAATCTGGTCTTTTGTGACCTTTACTTTGACTTTTTGAGGTTGTCTAACAATTTGGAGCTGGAAAAAGGTTGATGCTTTGTAAAATAGCCATATTCTAGTAGCCTTTCTTGGGCATATAGTCTAAAATCTACTAGTTTCTCTAGTATAAATCATTCTAATTTTTGATATGATGATATGGGCATTAAGAGGTCTCTAAATGTGCCTTTAGATCTTGTTTTTGAACCTAGTGTGAGTGGTTCACCCGATCTAGGGTATGGAGACCTCTATTGCTAATTAATGTTTAGATTTCATGGACAGTGGAAATCTATGTGCATAAGGAAGTGAGTGACCTTAAATACTTGAACCTTGTCATTTGGATGGAGTTACAGTAAAATTTATGCTTGAATAAGGTTGTAAAGGTAATGCATATTGTTTTGAGATTGATGATTCTATTGTTTGTATTGGTATCTTTACAGAGCAGGCAGATATGATATTTATACACTGATGTATTAAATTGATTTCTCTCAAAACATGATGAATCTTGTGTCTTGAAGGACTGATTAACTAGTTGATAGCAAGAAGGATTGGTCTTTGTTATTTTTCCTTGTAAGGAAAATGAATTGGTGCTATTTGAGAAACTGTTTAGATAGTTTTCAATGATTGAAGTTTGGTTATTGACATTTTGGAATTTGATTTAGAATAAGTGTTTTGTTTCCTTGAGGATATGATGTATACAGGAATTTGAAGGATTGGTAATTGGTTGTGTAGCAAGTGACCATAATGTGTTTCCTTATGAAAGGCTGAGAGAATGTATAGATGTTGATATGGTGGTTGAGAATGATGTGAATTTGATTGATTGAGTCAAAGTTTTCTAATATGGTTTTTGATTTGAATGAGTCTATTAGAATACTGATAACAACATATGGTTTGTTGAAATTGGAGTGATAACTTGTCGCCTTGAAAAATAAGTTGTATGATTTTTAAGGAAAAATAAAGTGAATTAAGAATTTGATCTTCTCCTGATTTTGATTGGGTTTGATTTACCCTCATGAAATGATTTTGGTGTTGTTGTTGGATTCTTTGCATCATATATACATCAATATAATTGAAAATAATTAAATAAAATGGGTGATTAATATATGTATACATACCTATTTATCCTTTAAACCATATGCTAAATCAATTTCCCTTTGTGTAACATTGGAATCTCCATTACAATGAGCTTCTTTAACCAATGAAGCCACACCTTCCCATGCTAATGCGTGACCAGATTGTTGATATCATTCAATCCATACCATCATCCAATCAAGATTGTTTGCTAAGTTTGTGATGTACAAATGTAGTGCATCCCACTCTTGACCAACTATATAAAAAAAAAATTCACAAATGACGTATAATTAGTTAATTACCATGGTATACAACCTTAATTTATAATTGATGTATATTGAAGATTACTAATTAGATAAGTACAATATACATAAAAAAAATGTGTAAAATGTATTCTAATTAATCTCCATGACCATCTTATAATTACCTCTCACTTTCCTCAATATACCTTTCCCCATCAGGTACTCCCCTTCGAATTTGTTAATGCAGTTGAAATCCCAAATACAATTTACATGGATCTTTGCTGGAAACTTAGGAAGATATTCACTAATGTACACCATGGTCTGGTATACCATATATCCCTCCACCATAGAACCCTTAGGATGTGCTATTTGTCTAACCAAAGCCTTCAAAATTTTCAAGTGCCTCTCAACCATCCACATTGACCTTGTGTGTACAGTTCCACACAATTCAATCTCCTCAACTTGGTGTATGAGGTAGTGTTCTTGTGCATTGAATTTTTTTGAAGGTAGACACTTTTTCATTTCACACATTAGACAAGGAATTTTTCTCTTCCAATAATTTACATCTTTTTTATGGATTTCTTTAGATGACAACCATCTACACGTGATTCAAGGCGCAAATATATTAATGAGATTTTAAAAAACTATACAATATATTACATAACAAGTAAAACAAATGGAAATTATAAGATCTATAGAATGAATTGAACAAATATTGCTACTTACCTCATGTATTTTCCAAGATCATATATAACTTGCTTGACATTGTTGTCAAAGTTGTTTGGGAGATATAGAGGAAATATATCAACAATTATAAAATGATCTTTTCATTATTTTTCCAAAAGTAGTAAACACAATACACTGAAAAGTACATGCATTATACAAGTGTATATAATATACCAGAATAATTACCTTAATGAAGGTATGCTAATCATGCATTTTCATCCCTGACCCAAATTCACCTTTCTTTGTTATTATATTGTTTATGTTCGCAGCAAATCCTGTGGGAAATCGAATTTTTTGTATGACTTCTTTTATAGCATTGCTTTGCTGCTCTGTTAATAACCAAGGAAGGGCACTTATATTAATTTAGTCTCCATCACTATTTAATTGAATGAAATTTTTTATTGCATGATTGGCTTCCTGAATGTCACCACAAATTTTGACAATTTTTTCTTTGTCATGCCTTCCATCCAATATTTTCCATAACATTTATGTTATATTCTTTCCGATATGCATTGTATCAAACAAATACACAATTTGTAGCTGCTCATAGTAAGGCAACCTACTAAATTGTCTGAGATAACTTTTCAGTCCCTGTGGAAGTCGGTCATTAATGCCTTAATGACCTTCATGAAGCATATAAATTAAACAAATTAATAACGACAATCATTGTCAATTATAGCACATGAGTAAACACAACAAATTATAAAAAATATAAATCCCAAAACATATCATATATACAGATAAATAATTTGATCTAATGTATAACCTTGATGATTAATAATTCTATTACATTCCAACTCCATAGGCTTAGGTGTCATTCTTCTGCTTATTTTAAGTAGTTCTTCCTTTCTCCTACTGAAAATATGTTTTCAAGAGTTTGGATAATTTCAAGTGATTTTTGGGGAAGTACCTATACTCATCAAACACATGATTTTGTAAACTTGTTGAATGACGAGATTTCATTTTTGGACCACAAATTCGACATGCAAATTTTCCCTTTGTTTGAAGACCTGCAAGATGATACATAATTGGATCAAATATGTCAATTTTATAAATTATATATAATGAATAGATTATTTAATAACATGCATGATATCTACTATAAATTAAATAATATCATTAAAGCAGCTGGAATATCATAACATTCACCACAAAAAATGTAAGCTAGCCTGGGGCATCATGAATTGTCCATACATGCATTGGCATGCAATTGAAATTCCATTGTCCTATTGGTCTGGAGATGTCATACATAGTGATGCCATTCCATAACTTTAGTAACTCGTCGATAAGAGGCTTGATATAAACATTCATATCTTAACTTGGTACTTACCTAGTTGAATGAACATAAACATTACATAATTATTATAACCATTTTACTGCAATATATATAAATTAATGTACATGACTATTGAATGAAAAAAATATAAGTCATTATGCAACAAAATAAGACAAATGAGATGCTACTATGTTAAAGAAAATTGATGTAAAAATACCTAGAAATAACTCATTGGATAACATTTATGCTCCTCTTTATTGACATCCATGGAGGAATGTTATTGTTGAAAAAAAAGGCAGCCCAGACTGAGTAAATAGATATCAACTCTCCAAATGGATTGACACCATCCGTTGCCAATGAAAGCCTAAGATTATGAGGTTATTCTTTAAAGTGTGGCCATTTTTTCTCCATGTCCCTAAATGAAAAAACATCTATAGGAATTCGAAGAATGTCATTCCTAATTTCTATTTTAGGCATGTTAATCCATAAATTCTTACCTAAACTTACACCTAAATAATCAAGCATACATGGAATAATACGGGTTTATAACAAAGAACCTTTAAGTGTAGACACTCCTTTTTGTCAGCTTGATCCGCCTTGGACATCTAATTATATGACATTTCAGGCGTTCTGTTGCAAATTCATGTTGTTTATGATATATAATATGATCATTGGGGCATGCATCTATTGCTTGATACTCCATTCTGATATCTTTCATAATGCTAGATAAATCTCGGTAGGAGCAAGGTAAAATATTTGATGGTGGTAACAAAAATTCACCAATCAATCTACAACAAAAAATAATTTGTTATTATAAAGATTATTAATGGTACATATTTCATCCTTTATTTACTAGTGATGAACTAACAACAATTAAAATAGATGAAAAAAGATGATATATATGCGACATACCTTAACATCCGTGGAGATTGCTATGTTGATAAACCATTCATAACCTTCAACTCTTCAAGGAGCAACACACATAAACAAAGAGAAGAGTTGTTTGGGGAGCCTCTAAGAAGGGTCTTGTATCCTTCTTCAAGTATAGGTAAATCATGAATACTCAATAAATCCATCTTGATCATCATGATTAGCTGCGCTACTAAATGTGTCACCAAGTGGATCACCTATTTGTACCTATCATCTCCACTTTTCTAGCTTTACGATCATCTCTTCCATAGGATTCATTAACTCTATCCTTCATTGGAGCATTCATATATCCATGTTCCTAAACCCATTCTCTAGGCCACATGATAATCCATATATCATGTTCCTAGGAACCCCACTATAATAAATGTGATATAGACACAAATAAACTCATGGATCACATCGCTGGGATTATATATATATAAAATCTTAAAAATGATATAAAATTTACAAATCTTAACTAATATAAACACATATAATGAACAACTTACCTATGGAAAATAATCATGCTCCCCTTCAATGTGACCATGCTGCCTACAATGTTTCTTAGCTATTGTGAATAAAAGTCTTCTTGTCTTTAAGGCCTTGCAATTATTGCAAGGACAATAACATTTCCCATCACCCTTTCTTTTCAATCTAGCCCATATTCTAGCAACTATCTTTTCATTTTGTTTTGGACTAATATTATCTAACATGATTTTTCTTTACCAAGCTTGAATATTTAGATCTTCAAAAAATATCAAACTCACACTCCAATAATTTTTAATCATAGATAGGTAACAAAATCTAATAATTCTAATACTTTACACCAAAAAAATTTGGCATACAACCACCCCTGCAAAAGAGAAGATAGCCTAAAGTTAATGACCCCAAAAAACACTTTAAAATGGTAATTCTAGAGCTTATTAAATTATAATTTTACCATGATTTCCAACCGTTAGACTCCTAAAATAAGAATATTGAACTTGCACAACAAAATCTGGAAATGAAATTCTCAAAATGCACAAGTCTAAAAATGAAATATGATGAGATGTTGCTTTAAAATATGATTTTCAAACCTGGAAGTACAAATTTGACTTCACAAATGAATTCTGGAAAAAAGCAATGACCACCCTCAACCTGGCGATATCTTCTTCAATTTATTTTTTCCCAAGAAAATCGTCCTTAGTTCTCCACAAACTATCACAAGTAGAGAAAATTCACAAGTATAGCAAAAAATTGTCCCAATAAATAGGCGAACTCACTTTTATTTATGTCGACCACAAATTCATTTTTTTTGTAATTTTGAATGTTTGTCAAAATTTCAACGAGATTGTGCATCAAAATTTTGATGAAACTTGGGTTTGTTGAAATTTTGATGAACGTCGAGGATAAAATCTAAAAGAATTGAAAATTACACATCAAATCCTAACAATACATCAAATTATACATCTTTCATCAAAAAAATTCGTCGAATTTTGTAGTCAAATGACTTAGTGACACAAACTTGAAAATGTCTACAAAATTTGTCTTTAACAGGTTCAGACATGTGTCCCAACATTTCTTGAGGCTTTCCAAAATAGTTATGTGACCATAGATTAAATAGGTTTGCACTTTTGTAGATTCAAGGCTCACTGGTTCACCAACCACCATAGTATCTTGTGCTTCTTTCAAAGCTTTCAACATGGTCTCCATTTTTGGATCAATTAGTCCTCTAAGTTCACCAGCTCTTTCCACAACTTTTTCATTCTCATGCTTCAAGCTCTTTATTTTGTCAAGTAGGGATATCACTTGACCTTCTTGTTCACCAATAGAAATCGTTAGCAGATCAAAAGCATAAAAAATAACTGCTAACTCCTTTTCATAATTCTTAGCCTTCTTCTCATTTTCCTCAGTAAGTTTGAACAAAGACAAACACAATTTGTGAAACTTTCCACCTTCTGATAGGGCACTTTGAACATTTTTCA
>VDFB02110516.1:0-46553 GCA_007258455.2 Sequoia sempervirens | reverse complement strand
GCAGCCTTCATAGGCTGCGCACAGCAGCCAAGGCTGCCTACGGCAGCCGAGGCTGCTGGTCGCAGCCTATGGGGCTGCGGCCTGCCACAACCTACCCTGTGGTACACAGTACCACAGGCGACTGTGGTACTGTGTACCACAGTGGCAGCGTATGGCTGTGTTTGAATATGTTTTTATTTATTTTTATTTATTTGTTATTTATTATTAAATGAAAATCGGTTTTAAAAATATTATTAAATTTAAAACTTAAAATTTAAAATTTAAGTTTGTTCATTGTTTTTTTTTAATTCATTTAATTCGAATTTAATTTATTAAATAAATTTTATAAATGGATTTTTATTAATATTCTGTTTATAAATAAGATAATATATATTATATATATTATTTAATATATATTTAATATATATTATTTAATATATATATATATAGTTATTGGGTTTGTAATGTAATTATTTATATTTTTATAATGTTCGATTATGTAATAACTGGAATTGTTTTATAAAGTGATTTTGCGATAAGGATTATATTAATTTTATTAAATGATTATTTTAATATAGTTGTACAATTGTGTAATAGGGTGGTTTTATGGTAAATATGACTTCTTTTAATATGATATAAATAGGAGAAAATTGGAATGATTAATGTAGTTGTAGAAATTATAATAAATTTTGTGTTTGGAATTGAACCGATTGGCTTAAGTTAAAAGATGTGATGTTATATTGTAATTGTGCAAACTTGGATTAAACGATGTGGATTGTTTTAGGATTTTCTCGAATTTTTGATTTAGTTGTTGATGAAATTATCTAGTATTGGGAATACTTTTTATGGAGTTGTTTGTTTTAGTAATTGTTTTCTTGAGAATTTTCCGTGAGATTCTCGTCATTGTTAATTGTGTCTTTTGGGGTAACCCTAGGTTTACCTTACCTTCCATAATGAGATTATGTTATTGTTAAGGACTTCCAGTGATGGAATGTTTTACTGTCATGTTTCTTTTATTCCCCATGTCGGGCAATTAGGGTTAAGGGTATTGTAAGTCTTCCAGAGAAGTTTTTCCTTGAGTGGGGGTTCATTTTGGTGAATCGCTTTGATGTATCGTACTATGATGAAATGGGTATGAGTGGATATGCGTAATGGATTATTTATTGTTACCTTATTTTCGTTGTTATGGGTTAGAATAGTTATGTCACTTCGTGTACCCCATTGGAACTAGTTGTGCCTCATGATACAATGTTATGTTATAATACTTAAGTATGTTTATTATATTCTTAAAAAAATTATTACATTGTTTTACTAGTTCCTTTGGGGTTACCGCTTGTTGGTATGACAAGGATGATGATGTTAATGATAAGCCATTGATATAAACATCACTGACACATTTACCTATGATTTAGACTTTAGATTTTGACAATTAGGTTCTCACTTTACAACTTGCTATACTTGTTTTCTATTTGTTTTGTCAAAGGTTGAAGATGATGATTGATTTATTATGGGTGAATGTTTATTACAAGTGAAAGTGGAATGGGATGGGTGGTTTTGGAGTTTTTGGAATATTTCAATGTTTTTGATATTTTGAAAATGTTTTGAGGTTGTTTTTGGTCTTTTTGAAAGTTTATGTGAAAGTTTATGTTTTTTATTATTTGAGGCTGTTTAGGGTTTTTCTCTAAGATATTTGAGGCTTTTTAGGCCTTTTGAATGTTTTCTAATGTTTTTTCATGTTTTCTGCTTTCAAATGTTTAGGGATTTTCCAAATTTTTGAATGTTTTTGTATTTTCGGAGATTGTTTGGATGTTTTGGGATTTTCTGATATATTTGGATGTTTTGAGATTTTCTGAGAGAGTTTCGACCAAGAACCTAACCTAAAGACCTATCATAGGGGCCTTGGGGACTGATCAAAGATTATCCTTTCCTACATTATACACATAGAGACCATGTAGTTTGACTGACTCAACTTATTAATAATGATATTAACAATTGATGGAAATGTCAGTTTATTATGACGAACTCCTAAAAGAATGACCTAGGGTGTCTCATGGGTTGATCAAAGATAATCCTTTCCTATGTTCAAGCTCAAAGACAGAGTAGTTTGATAGGGAACTATTTTTGGATTTTCGATGTTCGACCTTTTTAGGGATTTTCACTTTATAATTTTGCGAATGTTTTTGGATTTTAGTTGTACAGGATTTTGGATGTTTTGGATTTTCTCCTATACAATATTTTGATGTTTTTGGATTTTCTGATAAAAAATTTATGATTTTTTTTTGGGATTTTCAAATAAGACTTTAAGATGGGTGATCCCACAATACTAGTTTACATGTTTTGGCCAAACTGGACATTGAACTAATTTTTTTAACTAAATCTTCACTTTTGGACACCTATAGCGGCTAAACTGCGAGGAATTTGAAGATAATGCAAACTAGTGATTTGTGACATTTTTCTATAGATTCTAAATATATTTTTTTCAATTTTTTTGGAATCAGATTGCACTTCTTTTTCCATCTCCTTCTAAAACTAGTTTTTAACAACAAACACCATTTTTAAAGAGTGATGTTATTGGCCAACACATAATTTTTTTTCTATGAAGGATAAAATTATAATTTTTTAGAATTTATATTTGTAACTACGATATCTAGTGCATGGAATTGGTTTCATAGAATTTCAAAGAATATTTTTTTCTTAACTAAGTTTCAAAGTCAAACCAATTACAATTCACACATGATTTACTAGCTAAAACATAACTTTTTTTGTATGTATCGAAATTCATTTTTTTTTTGTTGGATTAGGGACATCAATATCTAGTGCACTGATATTCTTTTTTTTTTTATATAATCTACTATTTTTCCACATGTGCAAAACAAAGAGCTTGATTTTCAGTGAAAAACCTACATTCGCAAGAAATAAAAAATAAATATAATAATCAAATTAAATATATTTAAAATTATGCTTTTTGGGAAGCTTATAATAAAGACTATATACTTACAAAAAATAAATTTGAAATGAATTCATTTGATCCCCCAAAAGGTAAATCAAAATTGGTTTTTTATCAACATTTTGATAGGTGTAAAGGAGACTCCTTTATAGGCATGGTTTAAAACTAGCAGGGTTCTATCCAATGGGGTTTGATCTAAGGTGGTTTGATCAAACCCTCTTCAATTGGAATCCTTTAAATGAGACATTTCAAGGCTTAAATTATTATATTTTAAAAAAGAATGCAATTTCAGCAAAAATCAAAATATCCCAAAAAGTGTAAACCACTATTGTGGGATCACCCAGATATACAAGAACCCAATATGATCCATAACGAATTTCCCCTAGTGTGACATGCAATAGACTACCTTGATTTAGGCAAGACAACTAACCTTTGGAATATGCCAAGTAGTACTAAGGGGATATGATACTTCACAACATCAAGTTATGATAAGGATGCATATAAGGCGATGGATGAATAAATAGGATAAATGATGAGGTGATGGATAAATGGTAGGATAAAGAGCCAAAGAAAGATGGAGGTGCTTTATTTACATGAGGTGCCTATTTTCCAGGTTTTCACCAAGGTACTTTCCCAAAGTTCCACTGAAGTGGTTTTCACTAGAGGATGATTGTTTTTCTTTATTTTTTCAATCCTTTTTCTCATTTTTTTGGATTTTGATCTTTTTTTCTTTTCTTTTTTGTATTTTCAAATTTCACACCTTCAAGATTAGGCATAAAAAAAATTGAGTTGCAAGATGTTAGTTGGATCCTAAAAGGTTTCCACTTCAGGCATTGAAAATTGGTATGCCTCTAATCCATAGCTCGTTGTGATGACAAAGGGGCCCAACCAGTTAGGCTCAAACTTTCCCTTACTATCCTGATCTGGAAGATTTTTCTGATTCTACTTTAGGAAAAGATCCCCTACTTGGAAAGATCGACATATGATCTTATTATTGTAGCTTTGTTTTAGTTAGTTTTGATATACTTGCAAGTGATTAAGGGCATCAAGATGACGCTCATCCAAGAATTCTAACTCATTCAACCGAGATACTTTGTATTCTTCATCGATGATCAGGTTTTGTAGTGATACTCGCAATGATGGGAGCTCAACCTCGATAGAAAAGATAGCTTCTAATCCATAGACTAGGGAGAAAGGGGTTGCACCTATTGGAATGTAGATACTGGTTCGATAAGCCCAAAGAGTGGTATTTAGTTGCAGATGCCATTCACAACCAGCTTCATTGACTATTTTCTTTAGGATCTTCAGAATGGTCTTGTTCATAGTCCCAGCTTGGCCATCACCCTAGGGATAATACAGGGTAGAGAATCGGTGTTTTATGTCAAATATTTGGCATATCTCTTTCACATCTTGATTCTTAAAGGTTGTTTCATTGTCTGAGATAAGGGTTTACAGAACACCATAACGATAGATTAGGTAATTCAGGATAAACTTGGCAATTTTCTTCCCCATTATGTAGATCATAAGAATGGCTTCCACCCACTTGGTAAAGTACTCAGTCGCTATTATGATAAAATTGTGGAAATTGGATGAGGTTAGAGTGATTTTTCCTATGAGGTCAAGTCCCCACTTTGAAAAAGGCCAAGGTGTGATCATTGGTTGTAATTCTTGAGCTAGAGCATGAATCAAATCTCTATGATGTTGGCACTGGACACACTTCTGCACATACTAATGAGCTTCTGTTTCCATGGTTGTCCAATAGAACCTCATCCTCAACAATTTCTTAGCTAAAGTCATACCGCTAGAATGGGAACCACATATGCCATTGTGAGCTTTTGTTAAAGCGGTTAAGGATTCCTCTTGGTTAAGACATCGTAGTAATTTTCCTTTGATACTTCGATGATAAAGGCTATCACCTAGGATCACGAATCAATATGCCTTCTGAAAAAGGTATTTTTAAGGTTCAAGGTCATATCGGATGGAAGGATTCCTCTGCTAAGGTAGATAAATATATCATGATACCATGGCAATCTAGGACCAATAATGACACACGTGAATTCAGATTCAGGGATTTTGAAAGTTGGTATGAGAAGTTGTTCTACCAATAATTCGCACTGCAGGATGTTGTTCGACACATCTAACAATGATCCAATTGTTGCCTTTGCATCTGCTACTCTATTGTTCATGCAAGGAATCTACTCAAAGGTTATGTCTATGAAAAGGTCCTTGAGACTTTCTACAATCTTTTTGTAAGGAGTGAGCTTATCATCCTTAGTTTGATATTTGACATTGACTTGGTTGATAACCAACTGTGAGTCTCCATAGACTTTCATCTCTTTTATTTGCCGCTGAACCATTATCTTTAGACCTGTGATTAGGGCTTCCTACTCAGCAATGTTGTTAGTATAAGGGAATGATAGTTGGTATGACTTTGGAATGCAATCACCTTAAGGGGTGATGAATAGAATACCTACTCCTGATCCATGTTGGGTGAATGATTCATCAAAGCACATCTTCCACTAAGCTATGAGATTGATAAGGAGCATTGATTCATTAGGGAACTCAGATATCAAGGGGTTCTATACATAGATGGGTTCCTCTGCTAATTGGTCTATGATTAATTTTCCTTTGATTTCCTTGTGCTCCACATACTCTATGTCAAATTTGGTTAAGATCATTACCCATTTGGCCATTCGCCTAGTGAGAGTTGCTTTAGATAATAGGTATTTGAGTGGGTTGATTTTTGCAATGAGCTTGACTTGATGGGACAACATGTAATGTCTAAAATTTTGTGAAGCAAAAAATTCTGCTAGACATGCTTTTTTGATGGGTGAATAGTTCATTTCATAGCCCACCAAAGTCCTATTGATGTAGTAGATAGATCTTTCCTTTCTCTTTTCATCATGTTGTTCTAGAAGAGATCCTAGTTTTGTTGATGTAATTGTTGAGATATATAGGATTAGTGATTTGTTTGGTATCGATGGTATGAGAACTAGAGGTGTCAATAGATAGTTTTTGATTTTCTAGAAAGCTTTATCACACTTCTCATCCCACCTATAAGTTATTCCTTTAAGGAGAAGATGTGAAAATGGGTGGATTTTATCTAATAGTTGTGCTATGAACCTCCTGATGGACTGCAATCTTCCTTGTAACCCTTTCATCTGCTTCAGTGTTTACGATGGTTCCATGTCAAGGATGGCTTTTACCTCTGTTGGATCAATTTATATCCCTCTTTGTGAGACAATAAAGCAAAGAAGTTTCCCTGATGTAACCTCGAAGACACACTTTTTTAGATTCAATCGTACCTTGTACTCTTCGAGTCTATCAAAGATGGGTCCTAAGACTACTATGTGTTCACTTCTTTTCTTTGATTTTGCTAAAATATTGTCCACATAATCTTCAACTATTTTGTGGATCATGTCATGAAATATGAGGGTCATTACTCTTTGATAGGTTGCTCCTGCATTCTTTAACCTAAATGGCATTACATTCTAGCAATAGGTTCCCCATGGACAAGTGAATGCAATTTTGTGTTGATCCTCCTTTGTGATCATAATTTTATTATAGCCTGAAAAACCATCCCTGAGTGACAACATTTCATGCCCTACTGTTAATTCTACAATAAGGTTGATGTTAGGGAGAGGAAAGTCATCCTTCAAGCATGCTTTGTTTAAGTCCCTGAAATTAGTGCAGATTTGGATGCCCCCATTGGGTTTTGAGATTAGTACTAGGTTTGAAACCCACTCAGGATAATCTATTGGTTAGATGAATCCAACATCAAGAAGCTTTTGTAACTCTAGTTTTACCAGAAGTGTTGTCTGAGGATGCATCTTCCGTAATTTTTTCTTGGTTGGCTTGGCTTTAGGATAAACTGCTAAGTGATGCACAACTACTTTGGGATCGAGCCCTAGCATATTAGTGTATGACCATGCAAAGTTATCTCTATGCTCTTTCAGGAATGTTTCCAGGTTCTTTTGTTCTTCATCCAACAAAGATTCAACATAGAAGGTGATCTTAGGTGCTTCTTATGTTCCCACATTGACTAGAGTGGCCTTTTCTGCTAGCACTACTGACTTTTTTGGATGCATTGCACTAAGGGGGAGATTGAATCGCTCATTCTTGGGCACCTCAAAGAGGTTTTCACTATCATATGCATCCTTTGTTTTTACTATTTTAGGATCAGAGAGTGCCATAGTGTGGTTTTCACTCAAGGATCTGCATGTTAGTTGCATTTCATCAATTTTGCAACTGAAGGATTCAATCATCTCCCCATAGTATGCCCCTTTTATCGAGCTCTATGTCAAAACGTGCTTTGTGATCTTCCCATGGTAAGTTGTCGAGTCCCATGAATTTTGAGATCATTTTATTGTTTTTGAATAAATTCAAAATTGGTGGTCCTTGTTGGTCCATGTCAATGAGTTGGGGGTATACTAGGCGTATTTTAGTTGGTTGATCACTCAGAGTGAAGGATTTTATGGATATCATGAAGAGGGAGTTATTATCAAATAGGTCAACAAAATCAAGGGGGAAGTCATCTAAGGTTGTATCATGTGATGTAGATAACCAAGAGGAAGCCTCAACTGATTTAGCGGAAGTACCTTTTTCGATAAGGGTGGACTTGCTAGTAGTACAACTTAGGCCAAGATTCTTTAGTCATTTCTTAGGATGACCAGTTCTAGTAAACCATTATCATTTTTTCCTAGCTTCCCATTCTTGTTGTATCCCCACCCCTTCATTAGTTCCAAGCTTTTATTGTCGTCCTCCATGGGAAGAGCATGAACAAGTTGTTCATCTTGGTAGAGGAGTTTAGAGATATCATCCTCATTAACATATTCTTGATTCAAATCCCCCCACTTGGTGAAGGTAGTGGCTACCATCTTGATTGTTTTAGGCTCTTTGATGCTAGATGTGGGTTTCCCATGAGATTCAGGAGAAATAGGTAGCTCTCCTAAGAAAAATGTGTTCTTTATTAGCTTATAGTTCCCACAACCATCACCTTGGATCACCGCTTTGATATCAAGTATGTTCTACACAAGGAGTTCTTTCATTTCAGAGGTAGATGCAAGGGATGATGGGTCAACAAATGGGGTGGAAGGTGTAGGCCCTTGGTCATTCTTGGGTACTTGGAGGATCTCATGTAACTTGGCCTCAAGATTTTTGCAGTAGTAAAAAAGATCAAGATCTCCATGGATGGTAATCTCTCTACCCTCGAAAGGAAACTTCACACATTAATGATAAGTCGAGGCTACAACTTTTAGGGTGTGAATCCATGGTCAACCAAGCAATATGTTATATGGAAGATCAAGGTATAACACCTAGAATGTAGTTTATGTGATGAGGAGACCCACTTGGATGGGTAATGCGATGATGCCTTGTGATACCCGTTCTTTATCGTCATATGCATGATTGTGGTACTCTTTTTCTTTTTAATAGTATCTTTTGAATAGCCTAGATTTTTTATCAAATGAAGGGTGCAAATGTTCAATCCAACACCTCCATCTACTAAGAATCTTTTGACCTTGTTCTTATGAATGATAACCTAGAGGTGTAAAGCACTGTTATGAGATGGTTGTGATGGTAGTTGAAGAAGGTGAGAAGGTGATTAGTGATATGGCCTACCATAGCTTGAAACTAATCTGTATCAATATCCTTAGGAATGAATGAATCTGATAAAGCTTTCTCCAAGATCTCCCTATGTGTGGTTGATAGCCTCAATAGTTCTAAGATTGATATCTATGTAGGGGTCTTCGTAAGCTGATCTAGGAGATTGTACTTGCTAGGATTGGATGTTGGAAAAGTAGGTTGTGCCTTAGATTGAGATGGGAATCCTTGGACGGTAATTTTTCCACGTCATGTGGTGACTCCACACTATGTACTAGGCCATTTGATGGTGAAAATGGTAATGATGCTATCAAAAGAAGCAACTACATTGGAATTGGTATGTTGCACGTTTGTGTAATCCTTAGCTTTTTCGTTGTTGTTCCCTTTGCTATGATCCAGCATAGGATTCTTGTATATCTTAAGATATTTATTCTCGGATGGTACCTCAATAGATATAGTGTCATTCTCTATGATGCCTTGGATAATCTTTTTGAACCTCATGCAGTTTTTTGTTTTGTGTCCTTTAATCTTCTGAAAGACACAAAGGTCTTTCTCATTGTACCAGGATGGTTTCTCTTGTGGTTCTTGGTAGTATTCAAAGTTGGGAAGTGTTATCAAATTTTATTCTACCAAATTTTTCATGATGGTTTCTATGGGTTTAGATAACTATGTATATTTTTGTTTAGGATAGTTGTTCTTGTTAGTGTTTTTCCTTTGTTGCATGTTAGTGTTGCTAATTTTATTATTCCGAGGAAGTGTTGTTTACTACATAGTTGGTTGGATGTTAGCAATGCGATTGTTGTTTGGCCTAGGGGTACTTAGGACTACCTTAGCATCTATGACTCCATCATTTGTTACATTTTTATCTTAGCCCAAAAATGAGGCTTGTCATTTGAAATAATTGATAGGTGATGATCTTTGTAAGCTTGAGTATTTTCTTGTGAGATTAGAGCACTTTCGATGTTAAGGGCTCTAGGGACAAGCTCTTCATAAGATGTGATGCACTACATTTTCAAGTGGAATAATAGTTCTAGATCTAGATTTTCTATGATGATTCCCACTTTTTGTTCATTAGGGAGAGGCCACTTTCTCTTACTAGCTCTTTGTCTCCATCATTGTAAGAAATTAGCAAAAGTTTCTCCTCTGTTTTTCCTGAGAGTGTACAGTTCTTCTAGACTTACGTCCATTTCAATTTTGAAGGAGAACTGATTGATGAATTTATCAATAATTTCCTGGAAAGTTTTGATGCCGAGAGGTAGATGACAAAACCAATCCATGGCAGGACTTGTTAAACTTCAAGGGAAAAGGAACATTAAATAAGAATCATTGTAGGCCACCTCCATACACATGAGGTTAAATTCTTTGACCTGGTCCACAAGACTTCCTCTCCCTTTATACTTATCAAATTTGGCAATTTCAAAACTAGGATGGAATGGTTCCATTGCTATGTTTTGGTCAAATGGATAATGACATAGATTCTGTGTATGGGGCTTCTTTGTCTTCTCATCTGAAGGTCCTACATTTCTTGCAATAATGCCTTAAATTATGAAGCTAGATCATCTTGCAGGTTTGGTGGAGGAACATATGGTGGAATGATGGATGAGTTGTATACGATATTTTGATATGATAAGGTGTTATATGAGGTGTATGGTGGTGTGAGATTTTTTGAAGGTGATTGTGGTGTTGATGTGTATGTTCCTAATGCATTTTTATTAGCAATGTTTTGTTGAGAATTATAGTAGGAACTTGGTTGTTGTTGTTATTGTTTCTCTTGGACATACTATTGAGCTAGTAAGGCTTGCTGTTGTTGTTGTGCCACTAGGGCTTGTTGTTGTGCTTTTTTTGGTTGTTGCACCATGAGGGCTTTCTTTTGGGCCTGTTGTTGTTGTTGTTGTGATGCTAAAGCTACTTGATTGGCTTGATGTTGGGCTTGCTATTGTTGTTGTGATGTTAAAGTTGTTTTATGGGCTTGATGTTGTTGTTGGGATAAGGTTGCTTGTTGTCGTTGCTGCTATTGTTGTGCTACTTTTTGTTGTTGTTGCTATTGTATGACTTGTTGATAAGCTTGTTGTGCTTGTTGTAAATCTAGTGTGTGCACTTGCAATGTAGGATCAAGTGGTTGTTGGGATATCTAAGATGGATTGTGAGTGTTGATGTTCTAAATGGGTAGTAGATTGTTGATGAGAGGTGGATGGTCCCATTGGTTTAACATCCCTTATAAGATGGTGGATTGATGTGGAGGAATGTAAGTTTGAGGTCTCATTTGATTTTGCATGGTAAAGGAGATCATGGGAAAAGATGAAGATGGTTCCATTAGATTTTGTGATGGAAATGACACACTAGGACCTTGAGTCCATTGATTAAAAATATTCTCCTATCCCATGTCTTGAGGATTTCCTTGTGCTAGAGATGTAAACAAGGTATTACCTAGGTTGGTAGGATTCATGACCAAGGGATTGTTCTGAGATGGGTTGATGATGGATAGGGTGGATGTGTTTTGTGACACCAATGGTATGAATGAACCAATGGGAGGATTGGGTAAAGATGTCCCAATTTGCATTAAGGGTTGACTCTGTGGTATAGTATTGATATGCCCTTGTGTGTTGTTTTGAGACATTTGGTCTATACTGCTTTGCATGATGGTGGGCCCACTTGTGGTACTCATGGGTATGGATGAAGAGGGGTGTCCTCGATATATGGAGGTTGTGGTGGAATAATGAAGTTCAAGAGGTTTATATGGTTGTTTGGGATCTTCAAGAATGAGAGGAGCACCAAAGGCAGGTGTCCAAGTGGTTGTTTGGGATGGAGGATTGGTATCAAGGGTACCCACAAGTGTGTTTCTTTTAAATGGAAGATTTAGAGAAAAGTCCTTGGCAAGGCTAGTTGCAAGACTGGGAATGGATGTTTGAGTTAGTCCTAGTGATCGATTTGTGAAACCGTGTGTCAAATTTTGTGCAACAAATGATGGGGAAATAGGAGCTACATTTTCAAAGGCTTGGCGTTCCATGATTTCCTCCCTATTAAGTTCAAAGGGATTGTTCGTGATGTCTTCTATCTCATATGGTCCTAACAAAGATGATGGTTGTTGTGATGGGGTAACTTGACTTCTCAAATCAAATTCTAAAGGATTTGGATCACTTGAGGTAAATGTGACTTTGGTTTTCTCCATGATTCTCTTGTGTTGTGATCTCATTTTTACTATAAATTTTGTGTCACTTTTGGGAGAGTTGTGTTGAGATTTGTAATGTTTGAACTCTCTAGTTGACTCAAATCTAGGTAAAAGGGATGCTTTAAGTCTTTTTGGAGCAATGATGATAGTGGGGGATGAAAAGATGGGTGATGTGGAGAGTGATCTTTGCAAACATTTTGGGACAACACTTTTGACTCAAGTTTGATGTTTTGATGTTGGGATAAAAGATGTTGATGAACTTGTAAATCTTTAGGGTAGACTTTTGACCTTCAAGATAGACTAATTCAAGTTTGATAACTAACTTACGTAAATTCATGGAAAAGGATACATTTCACATACAAAATAACTAAGTTATGGTTTTGGGTTTATTGTTGTCCAATTCAAAAAATGTTGGTGTACTCAAAAGTTTGAAAAGTTTGATGAAGTGAAGGATGAAATTTGATAGAGGGGTGAATGAATTTTTTGACCCAATTTTGACTTTAAAGTGAACCTTTTTCTTCCAAGACCAAGATAGTGAGAATAATGCTAGAATTCTAAAGCATTCAAATCCTAAAGACTAATGTTGTCCTAAACGAGAGGATAGGTGTGGGTATGTAAATCTCGTTGGTACCTCCTAGATAGAGCATAATAGTTTCTTAACAAGAGGTTACAATTGTGATAAAGTATTAAGGCCCACTTCCTACCAAACTTGGAATTGCGATACCTACGTCTGTAATGGAGACTTGTAGATCTTCCCCTATGGATTTTGATTGTGTGATAGATCATTTAGAGGATTTCAAAACCATGAATAGGACCAAGGTTTTAATAGGTTGATTATCATGAAAAATACCTGGGTTTTGACTCATAAAGAACATGTACATGTGTGGATGTTTCCTCAATTTTCGTTCATAAAAGTTTACTAACAACTTGTTTTTGTTGAGGTAGAGTGCTAAAATGTGGTTTTTGATTTCCTTTGAACTAATATTCCTAAGTTTGAAATGACAACCTATAGACCTTCTGGGGATTCTAATTTTGTGTGATATCATTTAGAAAAGTCTAAGTCTATGGAAGAAAAGAGGATATTTATTGCCACGCAGGTGGTGGTAATATGGGCCTTCCAACCTCAATATTAGCTTGTTCCTCTTCTTCATCTAAGATGTTTGTGGCATTTCTCCACTAGGTAGTCATTTCTTCTATTTCAAAAGTGAAGCTTCTCAAACTACTAATGATATCAGTTTGTTCTCCATTAATGAGTTCAAATTTTGGTTGAATGATAGCACCTTCAAGATCGAGTTGCTCAATAGGAGAAATTGGGTCCAAATAGTCATGTGGGGTTCAATTGTGTCAACTTTATCTTACTTAAGTAAATTGATTTTACCATAAACACTTGTCTTGACTATGATTTCAAACTAAATGTTTATGTGAAAAACATCATAGCCTTCACAATGTCCATTTTGTGAAAATCATGAGGTTGAAGCCATAATTTCCTATGTTATCTTTGAAAAATATGGATTGAGATATAATTCAAGATATTTAGAAATCTTTAAGGATAGAAATCCTTAGGACAAGTAGTAATATCAAGGCTAATTCAAGAGGTGTCCATATTTAAGCCAAAGTGTTTGAAATTTTGAGGAAGATAGTGAATGTTTGTTTTGTAACATTTTGTGGAACTAAGCAATGTATTAAGCTGACTCACAATCATTTACAATCCTAGGTTGACATACTTGTTGAGTCCCCACTCAGATTTCTCCAAACACTAAGAAATTGCAAATAGTTAGAGATTTGGCGACACTAGCTCCCCTCCACAACACACACTTCTCTGGACCACCAAATCTCAAAATCATAAAGATCCTAAGATCCTAAGGGTTTTTATGTTTCAACAATGAATAGTAAAAATGTGGGGTAGCTTCAGAATGACCGTTCTTGTACCAACAAGCATTAATGATTTTTGGTAACTAAAAAGTTTGGCTTTTAGTAACAAACCGAGAACACCCAGCCGTATACATGCTCGCTTTGCCACTTAAGGCTCTTACTACCATTCCTATTCCACTTAAGGTATGGTGCTAGGTGCAACACATTATACAGTCCAAGATAGAAGGTACTTTATCACGATTTCCCAACCTTTAATATAGCCCACCGGTAAACATGCTTACAAGTACTTGCCTATGATTTTCTCATTGCGAGGTGTGTCTCATAGTATTTCCTCTCTTAAGGGTGACATAAAGCATAAGTGTACATAAGTATTTATCTTCCTTCAAGATCACTCGAAGTGCAAGGGATTGGATACATACTATAAGTGCACACAAACAAGGAAGTACACTTGGAGTGTTTCTCTTCACCAAAGATCGCATGAAGTGCAAGGGGATTGGATATGCACTACAAGTGTGTCACATCAAAGTAGGCACTGATTCATTTTACGGACTAAAGCTGAGATGAATTCATTTTATGCACCAAACAAAATATTAAGTTTCCTTGTTCAATTTTAAACCCAAAAGACAATGATGAGATGAAGGTTCAATTTTAATCTCGTTTGAGCATTCGTTTTAAACCCAAATGAAATTTAGTGAGGTCCTACAACATAAAGTAAAAAGCATAAGAAATTGGGTTATAATTTCCCTAAAGCGTCAAACGCTTGTTACAATCATAAAATATTGATAAGAAAATTCTTCTTCACTTTAACTTCGTGTCATCCAACCTACAAAACCATGTTAGTATAAAAACTAAAACAATGTTACAGGCATGTTAGTACCCCGACAAATCAAAAAAATAAAAAAATGTGATAAAAAATGATCGTTAAACTTCTTACCAAAGTTTGGCGTCATTGTACATGATAACGTCGCTCTGGTGAATAAGGGTGTCACTCTACAGAAAAACTAGAGAGCATGATAGTGTCTCTATTTGGTCGGGCATCACAGTTTGTAAATCTTTGATACCTCGATAAAGTATTAGCATTTTCATTTATTTAATCAGAATTTGTGCATTTAATAGGAATCATTGTTTGAAATGACAATAGTGTCATTGTATGGCGACGCCTTGCAAAGGCATTGCTGAAATTGAGTTGGGCGTCGCTCTTTTCTGCAAAAGTCAAAATGAACAAAATTCGAGATAGAAATTGATTAAATTGACACTTTTCCCTCCTTCTAGGGCTAGAATGTAAGACCGAGGTTACTAGTATGGGCTGATTATGCTTGACTCATGAAGAATCAAAGCATAACGTAGCCACTAAAACTCAATCTTAAACAAAATCATTCAAATGAAATATAAACAAAACATATATTGAAATGAAGCATTCTAAACTGTGAAAGCATTTAAATGTCTACTCTAACCCATTTGAAACTTATCCCGTTTTGGAACTTTTATCATGTTGATGTGGAACAACGATCGTTTCCCAATCTCATGATCAGTGAGCCTGTTCCAATCGATTCTATTGAAGAGAATCGATGAAACCATTGTGATATGTGGATGAAAACATGATTTATGCTAAATTGAACATGATGCAAGTTAAATTAATATGATTTTATGCTAAAATGATCTTAATATGCAATTTCTAAGGTAATCTAAATGAGATTTAAACCAAAAAAAATCAAACCCTAATCTATAAACAAGCTAAATGGATGCATGGAAGCCATTAATGGAAGCTTAAAGCTAATATGTAGCTAAAAATGAACTAAAAAATGCTAAATGTGAACAAAGATGAGTGTGAGTGTGAGTGATTCCAACAACATAAGTTTTCAAATTGAAAGATGGATGATGGATCCATTTACAGTCTCCAAATAGTGTTCTATTTATAGGAAAGAAAATGAGAAATGGAGGGTTGAGATTGAAAAAGCTAATCAATAGTCAAGCATGGAGGAAATGGGAGGTATGGATCATGGATTCTCATCAACGAGTGAGAATTTAAGATGGAATTTAATCAATGGTTCTCATTCCTTCTAAACAAACACACTTTTTACCTATTTAAAAGGTCAAAAGTTAACTTGCTCAAGAGGTTTCAATTTTAGCTTTCTCAAGAATCCAAGTGAGAATATTCCCTTTTTCAAATGATTGGAGAGAGAATATTCTTTGGAATATTCTCATGGGTGAGGAAAAGAGGTTATTTAGTTAATTAAAACTAAATTTAATTGTGCAAAGGATGAATATTCTTTTGGAATATTCTTTTGCAAGTGGGAGGAATTGAGTTAATTAGATAATTGTTAATTAAACAAGGTTTAATCATGCAATTCGGGGATTTAGAAGAATAAAGTGATATTCATTAAATTAAATGATTTAATGAATGGGGGAAAGGTAAAATGACATTTAATTAAATATCTTAGGGTTATTTAATTAAATAAGAAGACTTAGGGATTTTATTTTATTTTTATTCAAGGGGTAAACGCTTTTGACCAGAGCTATGAACCAAAAACAACCATTCAACAAAACCACCCCAACGGGGTTTGAACCTTGGTGGCAAGAACAACAATGCCACCAATAAACCATCACACCATGCCAATACTAGCGACATAGGGAATTAAATTAAATAGTTTGATTTATTTAATTTAATGTGATGAAATGTTAGCACGAAAGGGGGAATTAACTTGATTAAATGCACTAGGTTAATAGATGAAAATGATGCAATTAATTAAATAGCTAGGCTAATTAATTAATTAAGTGAAAAGAGGATGGGTTTCAAGAGGAAATGATGTTAGTATACTTGATCCGAGTGTATGATATCATTCAAGACATTTTTTCAATGTCTATAGATACTATAGTGAGGAATCCATTCAAGACATTCGTGCGTGGCGTGTAGATGTTTGCACAACTTGTGTTTGTTCGAGATATAAATACGCCTTAATGATAGGAAATGAACAAGTTAGACATTAAATTAAAATTGGAAAATAGGAATAAAATATTAGCCTTTAATTTATTTAAAGGGAAGGCTCATGGAATGTGAAATTACATAGGATGCAATTTATGAAATTACATTTTCCCCCACTTTAGTGAGCATATGTATTCTAGAAGATGTGAACTAAACTAGAGAGAGAGAAAGAGGTTGAAGAGAATATACCCAAAACGAAGAGGATGCAAGTCTTCAATCCTATATATACAATTGTAAATTTGAGCTAGGACGCGAAGAGGAAATAGGGCTTCTATCCTACAAAGCTGACTACAAATTCACCACAAACATGTTATCTATAGAAAAACAAGTTAGGAGAAAAAGTAAAAAATATACATGATAAAGTTGATCAAATATAAAGACAACATTGATAAGTATGGCTAGCAAGTTATGTTATGCTAGAGACCATACAACAAGTTGATAGGCCTATGGCTGTTGGAAACTTTATTGCAAGATAGTCACAAAAAAGACAATTCTAGTTAGGTTTCCCCCAAGCTAGATGACAAGATCAATATAAAATAAAAGTCTAGTTAGGTTTCCCCCAAGCTAGACGATGAGATCTTAAGACATCAATACTTTTACAACATATTAAGACATTTCTAAAAAATATAGAATAACTTGATATGATAGCCCCCTTAGAATGATATGTGCTACACAAAGGAGCACAAGTCATTCTAAGGAGAAGAAGACATAGAGAGAGATATTGTGTTTTGTCATACATAGTGATATGTATCCATGGAATGTTATCACACAAGGGATAACACATAGAATCCACAACATCAATAAAAATCAGAGATAAAAAGATTAAAAGCATAGGGGGGTCCAAGTATTTAGGGTCAGAATTGATCATAAATATATAAAGTGTAAATTATATGAACTATCATCACTACCCAAATAAAGTGAAACATGAAGAAGAGCACATGAAGATAAATAAAAATATGGGTCAACATGGAAGAGGCCTAAATACCTCGACGCTTTGCATCATCACCAATGTAAAAAGAAAATTAGTTTATGAAAAATAGAAGAATGATGAAACATATAGAATAATTTATGATAGATTTTCTCTCATGTATCCAAGTACCTACAAGGATATTGAGAGTGCTCCAAGGGAGAGAAGGAGCATAAACAAACAAGTATGGGGGAACACAAACAAACAAAAAAATATAATCTAAAGATAAGAAGAGGTAATAATCTAGTCAAGAACCTCTAACAAGTAATCCTTCTCCCAATATAGATCATCAGAAGGGGAGGGAGGATGAGCTTGCAGAGAGAGGACAGTGAGAGTGGTGTCGGGTGACTCACCTACAACAAGAGACAAGGAGGCAACCTATATGTCATCATCGAGGATCTCCTGTGAGGCTTGTAGACACGTAAAATATACAGATTGACATTGTGCATCTGATTTTGACTTACTAACATCATTTCTTCCTGAATCATCCCTCGGTCTAACCATTTAATCAAATTCCCCTATTTGATTAAATGCATCAATATTCATCTCTTAATTAAATAAATCATTTTATCTAATTAAGTCAATCTCTTTGTTAATTAAATCAATTCATCTGATCTAATTATCCCTATTTAATTAAATAATCAATTTATTTGATTAAATCTCTAAAGTATATCCATTAAATTAAATAAATTAAAACCTTATTTGATTTAATCTAACACCATCTTTTAATTAAATAAATCAAAATCCTTATTTAATTAATCTCTTGTCATATTCTCTCTTATTTGATTTAAATAAATCCATAAATTTAAGTCAAATAGGTCACATCTAACCTCTCTCATTAAATTAATTGACCCTTGATTAATTTAATCTCATCTCATGTCCCATCCTATAGATAATGCAAGTTGCACATGAAAATAGATTTAATTCATTTATTAAATCTCTATTTTCCTCTACAAGCATCTTTTGGAATATTCTCTCAATTTGAATTCAAAAATTCAAGTCAACATGTACATCCAACAAGGAAATAAATTCATCTTACATGTCCTTTTCCTTGAGCCAAGTGGTATTTATTGCATTTTCCTTCCCTCTTACATGTCATTTCAACAAATTTGAAATTCAAAATTATGCATGTATTGGCACAAACCCCAAATCTTGCACATCCTTCATCCATTCATAGCTTGAAAAGTGGCATCATACCATTGGATGAATGTTAGTCCCACATTGCTCAAATTTGGACATTCATCCATTTTGGAATTCTATAAATAAAGAGCTCATATCCTCATTTCATTATCCACAATCTAGGCAAAGTTACCATACTTAAATATCTCTTGAATTTTATCCATTATCATTGAGTCATAACTCAATTTTTGTAGATCTTGGCTTGGAGTTCTCATCCCTCATCAACAAAGTGGATCAATCTCTTCAACATTCGAAGCTTGCATCTTAGGAATTGGGAAAGGGCCAATTTTCACATCAAATTGGCACCAATTCCCCCATGGGATCATGAGTTTGCACATCTAATTAGGATTTGATTTTTGTTTTGTCATTTTCATTGTGTTCTTTGTTATTTTCTTTCCTAGTTTGAAGTTGTAAATGGATTTCATGGGGAATTCTTGTTTTGGCTTGCAATATCTAACTTGAGGTGTTTATTCTCTTCGTTTTGTAGGTACCAAGGTTGGGGTTCACACAAGGCTAATGTCAATGACCTAGAAAAGATGGATGAAAAAGTCAAAATATTCTCCAATGAGTCAAACATGCACTTCTTTAGAGTGGAGTGTAGTGACTGAAAAGGAGGTTGATAAATCGAGGTATCATTGCCACCTCTAGAAGAGATGAAGTGACAAACTCTAGGGAAGAAGGAGTCTCCTCCATCACAAGAATGAAATAAACTAAACTAGGATAATGTGAAGAAGATGAAGAAGACCTTTTTTGATCATCCTTTGAAATGATTCATGCTCTAATGTATGCTTAAGAGGAGGATGTGGAACGTTCATGTCAAAAGAAAAAGAAGAAAAAGGAGCCGCAATATATATGACCTTCATGTGAAGTATATTTATGGGCTCAAAAAATGAGGAAGATCAGGTAAACAAGTGATCAAAGGAGGCTTTGAAGATGGAGCGATGAACAGTTGCACCCACTTAGGGTAAGGTTCATCAAGATCCATTGAGAAAGCTAGAAGTAAAATTGAAGCGATAAAAGCAAAAATAGGAATAGAAATAGAACCAATAGAATCAAAGATAGAAGTAGAAATGGAGATTAAAGGCTCACCCTCGGTCTTCTGTAGGGTACCATGTTCCCGGGCTAATTCCCATCGATGAAACTTGTGCTCATGCATAATTTGGATCCAACAGTTATGAATACTAGGAATAGAAGCCTGGGAAGACTTTTGGGTCTCTTCCACTTGAGGAGTAATATTTATGGCCATTACCAATGAAAGCATAGGCTCCTTAAGGGGAATAGGAGGTGGCAAAAAATAGAGATCTAAGTCTTGATCATGGGCTTCATTCCTTTCTCTTCTTTGGTAGCAAGTGGAGCTATGGGAGGAATCCTCAAGGGCCAAGACAAAGGAACAACATGAGAATAAATAGCTTTGATTGCATGCTTCCCCTTACCATACAAGGTAGGGTGAGGGATCATAGGAAAAACTAGGAGCTGGAAAACCTAAGGCTTAGATTTCACCAATGTGGACACCTTTCCTTTTCCTATGCTAGGTACAATAGAAGTAATAGAGGACACCACTCTCAGTTTTGAAACCACATTAGAAGAAGGTTTATGCATAGGAGTGTGCTTATTTGTATCCCTCAAGGAAGAAGGCACAAAAACCAAAGCATGTTGTTCTGCATGTATAGATATCTTCATAGAAATAACTTGAGATGAAGGATGAAAAGCAACATTAGGGGCCAAAAATTCAATCTTATACCTAAAATAAGACCTTTAGAACAAGTCTCCATGGTTTGGTAAAGGTCCAACCAAAGTAGGCCAAAAATGATCCAGCAAAAATCCCCCACGTGACACCAATGGTTTGTACCCAGTGTCATGAATAGTGTATATTGTGTCATCGTGAGGGAGCTTCAAACACTTGTGGACTACTGAGATGACCACATTCATGAAAAATAGCCATGGAATTCCTTTTCTCACTCTAAATAGGTCATATTTGGGAACCACAACAAATGGAACATCAATAGACTTAGGTTCAGCCAAGATTGTCAAAGAAATAGAAACGATAGGTGGTACAAAAAATCCATTTGAGTACAAATCATAGACTTTGAATCCTCATATTTATCCTTATACAAACTATTAGTAAATAGTCTCTCATCTATAATAAAATTAACCCAACTAGTAAAGTCAACCATAACACTAGCTATGATGTTACCATTGACCTGAGTAGGGATGTAAAGAGGAGAGTACTCCCTATTAAGGGGGAAGGAATTTGGTGTGAAATGTATGTCGAGAACCTTATCCCTACAACTCATTGAAGGAATAGGAGTAAATGAGACCATGTTCACATTCTCATAATGACCAAATTCAAAAGATGTAGAAGAAACTACAATTAAATTAGCAAAATTTGATGGAAATGGATCTATGTAAATCTATAGCTGACTATTAGCTTTAGCCACAAATTTGTTCAAGTTTTTCTTCCTATCACCAAGCTAGATGGCACCGCTATCTATGTGGTCTAGGATTATATGTCATAGATGCACACAATGTTCAGTGTCATGACCTAGTACCTAGTGATACTGACAAAAATTCTATGCATCATACCAACTAGGGTATGTCTTATCATCAAGAAGCGATCTAATTTCTAGAAGGGTAATTAAACTATCTCTTAAATTTTTTGAAGAACACTAGCATAAGATTATGACAATTTTGTAAAACATCTATTACATCTTGCAGTGTTCTTTTCAGTAGGGATGGAGGCAACATTCACTACTACTTTATTCTTTTTAGACTCTTCTGGAATAGACACTATTGTTTGATTATTGAGATAGGAATACAAGGAAGAACACCCATACTATATTACCATCTACTAATAATCTTTAAGTATAGTGCATAGATGAGAAAAGGATGGATATTTCATTAGAAATTTTCCCTTGGTGATGGCTATAAATTCCACATGAATACACATTGAACATCAAAAATGTGTAGGGCATAGGGGATCTAAGCACATAAAGATTAATAACAATCAATAAAATAAGTCACTTTCTCATGAGTTCCCTACTTATAGTGGATGAGATCAGTGAACGTGACCTTTGGCCCAATATTAGCCTAGAAATATTGCAATAACTAGTTTCTTAATTTCTCAAAATTGAAAATAGAGTTGTCAAGAAGGGAGAAAAACCATTCCAACATATTGTCCTTAGAGAACCATGGAAATAGTTTAGCTAGAAACTCATCTTGATAGAGTAAATCGCTACACATAGTAGTGAATGACGATATGTGAGTTTATGGATAACCTATGCCATTGCATTTATCAAATTTTGGAACCTCCAATCCTTGAAGGATAGGGAAATTTAGAATGTTTAGATCCAAAGGACTTCAATGGTAGTAAGGTTGTAAAGTATATGAGAGGGGCATTTCCTAAACTAGCTAACAAGACTGCATTTGACCCATATTTTGCAATAGGGCATTTAAAATGGGATTAGATGGTCTAGAGGTGGATTAGTAGAATGTTGTACCCTAAAGGAGTACAAGATACATTGATTACAAGATTAACAAGGGGAATAAACATAATTTTTGTATCATCAAAAAAAGTCATGGAAGGTATAGAAGGATTAGTGTCCAACATATGCACAAATACCTTGGGCATCGAAAGATTCAACTAAATACCAATGATATCTGATTGGGTATCTTGGTGTTAACTCAAGACCAACGTGTATGAAGGTACATGGGTCTCGAATATGTTAGATAGTGCACAAAGAAACTCAAGTCCCTTGTGGTCTGAGATAAGTTTATAAGTTCCTCAAACTACTTACAACAAGAGCAACTTGAGTGTATGTGTTACCACAATTCAAAAATATTCAAATCCTTTCAGCCTCCCATCCAAAGATTGAACCTTCTCAAATGGGACCCTAAGATCAGCTTCATAATATTCAAAAGAGGAAGAACCTGGATGAGAATTTGAAGGGTAATGACCACTAAACATTGGCTAAGAGCCAAAAGGATTGAGGTTTCCAGAAAACATTGGACCAGGTCTAGTGGGACTATACCTATCTGGGGTATGGTAGGCCTCAATCTACTTCTTACTATGTGTTTTGAGGTAGTATATTGGGTTGTAAATATCATAGAGGAGTACTTACAATGCACAACCTTTGCAACTCCAAGAAACAAGAGGACTTAAAAGGAGATAAAGAGTTTTAGGATTTTAAAATGGCCAAAATTTTGGAAGAAGGTGAATTCATGTTGGGTTCACCAAAATTTAGAGGAAGGTATTTTACACTCTCAAGAAAATGAAATCTCAAGGAGAAAATAGCCCTCAAATACCTCAAAGGATGCAACTCAGGTGATAAGATAAAATGATGAAGGGTGCATGTTTATGTTCTACATAGAATTAAAAGGTGAGAGTTCCAAAAACTGAAAGAGAAGGTCACAAAGGACTTTTGGAAAAACTAATGTGCTCTCGGCCAAGGACAATAGCACAATACACAGACGTCCCCATGGCATGTTGGTGTCTCATATGGACCAAAAACTAAGAATTTATCAAAAAATAGCAAGGTGACTACTATAGTTTTTATTACTAGGAACTCTTAAAGTGTGGGAAAATGACAAAGAATAACAACTAAAGTAATATAAACTAAATAAAATATGGATATTAAAATGAGAGTAAATGAAGAAACACTCACAAGGAACTGAGATATGAAGCCTCCAGCAAAGAAATATCTTCAACACCTACACACATAAGACCAAGGAAAATTTTTGGGGTTGTTTAGGGGCTTGCCTTAGTCAAACCCATATCACTAATATAATCAGAAAAAATAAAGATGATATTATGTAGACAAGATCATGTAAGATAAAATGAAAAGAGAGAGTTTTACCAATAGCTTGTGAATCTACTCTTTATTTTATAAACATGATAAACTTGTGAGAGAGAATTTTTGTAGAGCTTCATGGTGATAATGAGAGATCAAGAGAGAAAATTATGATAGAGAGCATAAAGAAGATTGATAGATAGAGAAATTGATCGAGAAATATATCAAAATTAAGTGTTTTAGGGAGTTATATGCATGCAAGAGTCATTCTAGCATGCTTGTGAGATATCAAAGGTGTTACATTCACTAGTAGGTGAGAAATATAATGTCCCAATGGCTATTCTAGTTGAGAATCTATTTGAGAATTTTGTGCATGCATAGATGTCTACTTGGCATGCATTCATTTGGGATATAAATTTTCCTTTATGATAGGAAACGAATAGGTTAAACATTAAATTAAAGTTGAATAATAGGAACATGGTATTATTGTCTTTAATTGATGTAGAGCTAGGAGGATTCACAACACATCTCACAAACCTTCAATAATAATCCAAAGTAATCTTTGTATAACACATGCTATTGGAATTGTATATCACATTGGAAACATAACTATGGCAGCCCACAATTTATTTCCATGAACAGTCATTAATAACTTCTACAAAAAATAATGAATCCAATCTCTCCCAGTGAGATTGAAAGAAACATATAGTTATACACTTCTCTTCCAATTCTTATGAAGATCCAACGGTGGAAACAAAAGTTATTGTATTTTCCCAAAACTGCAAACCCTAGGTAGGGTTCAGACCTGCCCTCACAGAAATATTCATAACTTATTCAAATCTTAATGAATTTGATGAGACTTGAAGAAAATGAAATTATATTCACATGGAAACAAAATAAAATTGGTTTTAGATCCAAAATATTTGCTTTATATTCCGTACCATCACACTTTTCAGACTGTAAATTCTGCACAATATTGTTAGAATAGGCAGTCTCACCAAAATAATCATATCTTCCACAAAACTCAATAAAATTCAATGAGACAAAAATAATTGGAAACTAGAAATAGAGATATTTCCATACATATATGATACTCCATTATTTGAGTCCATAACCAGGCCGTACAAATCACAACTTCAATCTGGAAACAATGTGAAAATCAGAAAATGCACAACATTTGAGGTTTCCATTCATCAATCTTCAAAAATGATGTCTCCAACCCCCAATTCGAGTTTTGTAGGGTTTATTTATACATTTTCAACAAAAACCAACTATTTCCAACCACCTTTTGATTAGTTTGTTGACAAAACACCTTAATGACATTTCATCTACCTAATTTTGCACTTTTGACAATTTTTACAATATATGAGAAATGAACAACATCCTAGGACTTATAACACCACAAAGGTGGCCTCTTGGGCTTATTACAATATCAAAACATAAAAATGGAACAAATGAATCAATATGGCCTCATGGAGGCATGTGATCAAATAGGTGCTCCTGCACCATTAATTTATCTAAAGGGGAGGCACATGGAATTTTAAATTGTATAGGATGCAATTTACGACATTACACCTACCTCCACAAATAGACAATTTGATAAAGATAACAATGTGATATCTTAATATTAAGTGTGTCTAAGATTATGGTGAGCAGTGACCAGAAAAAGAATAAATGAAAGTCCTACTCAAGTGTGTTAGAGTGGATTTATACCTAACCCAAACAAGGTGTAAGATCTAACCAATAGAAAGGTTATGTTCAAGTGAAATGAAACACATCAAGTTACCTCACTTAGGACAGTGAGGTGATCAAAGATCTAAAGATGAGAACCAATTGAAATCATGTCCAATCATGTTGAAGAAGTAAAAAGAAAAATAATGAACCTTTGACTCCAAATTTTCTACAAACTTCTTGAAACTTTAATCATCATAAATAACACAAAATATTGTTCACAATTCTATAAATCTAAGTATTGATTTTGTCAAAGATTCATCATAGTGTGCATGATTCATTATGTTTATGTGATAAAATTTCATGTTTAAATAGGGAAACATGGGAACAACCTTAGGTATATGCTAACATGTTTAAATTTGAATTTTATAAATGTTTTCACATGTAGATATCAAAATTGAGGTCACGTCGCACAAGACAAAGACCAACCGTCACACATGTCTATGTTTTTTAAGTGAAATGGTGGGTCCTAGGTTCTAAGTGCTCATGTCCACATTCTTCACATTCATCAAAGTGATAATCATAAGTTTTGGGTCCCTTGACTTAGGACCTTACCCAAATTCAAGCATTAGGTGGAGTTTTAATGGTATAGGGTCATTAATAAGGATTTAGGGTAGCATCAACACATTCTCTTAAGGTGGAGGTAAGGAAAAGGCTATAAAATGGTCCTAAAGGATAATATGGGAGTGGATACTAAATTGAGCACCAAATAGAGCATGAAATGATTTTTTCACCATCTTGGAGTGTAATTTACAATGCTACACAACACCCTTTTCCTAATAGTAATATGTGTTTTGTGGACTCTATATTACTTGATGGATTACTTTACAAATACAATTTAAAAGAGATATAATAACTATTTTTTATTCAACCATATAAAAAATTCTAAAGGAAAAGGCTTGCATCTTTTTCCATGGCATGTAAACCCTAACTATTGATTTTCAATGATCAACCCAAACCACCCAATCTATAACAATTGAGGAAACTTGATGGTAGTAATAAAGGGAAAGGGGTATCTTTCAATGCATACTTAGCCTAATTTTCATGAACTCATTGGTCAAAGAGTGAATAAATGGTGGACTCAAATGGATCTATACTATGAAGAGTTAATAAATGTGACTGTATGCCATTAGAGACAAATATGGTGGGTCACATTGGTCCAATTGGCAGATACTAATAAATATTTCATGTATTCATAGTGATTTTGATAGTGAGAGATGTGGTTTATTATTATTAGGAGAATAAAAATTACAATAGGTTAGGGGCCCTCATATATGCTTCCCGTATTTTCCCTTGACTATAGAAGTGATGGTTCAAAAGAAATGAAACAAATACTTGATATCACTTAAATGACTCTTATTGGTCAAAATATTGATGTTTAGAAGTTCTAAAGGGTCCACTTCTATATTAGAAAAAGAAGGAATGTCATGTGATCATAGGTGGCCTATTTGGTGGTTTCACCTAGTATTTCTAGCAAAGCTTAACTATACATTTGAAAGTTGCAACAATTTTAATAAAGTGACATGTACATTTATTATTGGAATCAAAAAATGGATAAAATAATTCATGAGAAACTTTAGTTTTAGTTTTGATCCCTCAATAATTTCTTTTTTTCCAATTAACACAACTAATTTATCTTCGGCTAGATTTAAAAGATATAAATCTAGTATAGGCACGCATGGGGTTTCTCACTAATGATTGACACAAATAGGATTTCACTAATTAACCTTTGAGGTATAGGTGAATTCAATAATGTGAAGTCATTGATTTCCATAACGATAAAGTTCTCCATGATGTTTCTTGTAATAAATATTTATAGACACAAATCTAAATTTTAGCACTATGTTCTTGATTAAAGGAAGTAGCTAATGGATTAATGTAACAAAATAGGGCCTATATCATTGCTTGAAATTGGTTTCAAGATATGAATCTTTTAGGTGTGGATTTTTTCAATAGGTATTCATATGACACCAAAGGGAAATGGGATTTGATTACTACGCACAATAACTTGCAAGCATGAAAATGTTTTCCAAGTAGATATCAAGGGGGTAATTTAGACTAGAAATGTGTTTTTGGTTATTTTTGTATGAGTATAATATGATCAAGGAGTATAGGTGAAAAAATTATCTCACTTAAGTTGATAAGTGTACCCTTTGTATGTATATAATTCACTCTTAAATAAAGTTATGAAAAATCTATTGAAGAAACAATGAAAGTGGGATATGGTGATAGGTGTAGTGGATTAGAACATGGGGCAAGTACATATGGAGTGAAGAGAAATAGTATTGGACTATGTACAACTTATTTGATGAATTTAAGGCTAGATTGATCTTTTTCAACTAAAATCAACTTATTGTGCCATCTACTCTAGTATGTTCTAGGGTATAATCTTTTACCTCAAGATTTATCTTATATTTTTCATGTATTGTGAATATATAAAAGGTTCTTACATGCTAAAAATAATCTCCATGATATAAATTTCTCCATAGTTTACTAAATATTTTAAAGGATAGGGATATATCTCTGGGGAAACATTTGCTAGTATATTATTGTAATTAGATTAGTTATTTTTAGATCAGTTGTAAAAATTTCTCAAAATATTCATGAATTCTTTTCACTATAGAATATGTAGTATCTCTAATCAACTATAGATTTCTAAAGTTTTCTTAATAATGTAAAATTTATAGTATATTTCAAGGAAAATTTAAATGAAAGTGTAGCTAGAATAATGGGATTTATCGCTATTTCTTTGTTCAATATTGATTCATATATTGCTAATAGGCTCAAACTTACATATATTTTTGCATTATATTTTAAAAATTTATAATACCACAAATTATTTAAGGTACCAATGAGTATTTGATCCTTCCACCCTTCAAAATGTATTCATTTTAATGAGATTATTTTAATATTTTCCTATAGATTTGTATAATCTAATAGTCTCAAACTCTATAATATCTTATGAGAGCCTATGGTTGTTGATCAAAAGTATCTATAGGATTTTTATTCCTATATTTTCAAGGGTTGTGTATAAAGTAAATTCTATGAATGATATCATATTTTGGGTATAAATTTAATTTAAGTCATTAGTTGTATACTTAACTTGTTACAATATACTTCACAGAGAGGTTTTTAGGTCTATAATACTAGTGAGCTAGTATAAGGATTATCTAGAGACAAATATTTGGGATGAACTCTTATACATAGAGTGTACGCTATTTGAATGGAATAATGTATTTATTTCTCTTTAACTATTATATGAAATACCTCTAGGAACACCCTCCTTGGTCCTATAAAGAAAAAAAAAAAGATTTCCTCCTCTTCTTATCTAACCCATAATTGCCTATAGATTGATCATAAATCTTTCATTGTTAATCTTAAACAATCTCATCCCCCAATACTAAAGTTTATATTACATTATCTATAATTATTGTAGTTCAATTTAGATCACCAATAAAGTATCATTTTTTGAGGAAGTATTGAAGATTATTTTTCTTACTTGAATTATTAGTTATATTAATAATAACACATTTTCTAAATACAAACTAGTGATGTGAGTTGATTTAAATAACTATGTGATGACCTTGTTCAATTTTACTTCTTAATTGAAGAGTGGTAACTTTGCTAAGAAAATATATAATTAAAACAATTATTTCAAGACACAATGAAAGTGAAAAGTAGTGATTAGACATAGGGTATTCAAATAGGTATCAAGTGTAGATAGATTTTACTCAAGCAACATTAATGGACTATATGTAAATATATATCATTTTGATGAGGTTGAGGTTTGTTGGATCTTTATCTAATAAAATTGACTACTAACTTTGCTATAGTATAGATTATTCAAATAATAGCTTGAAGATACAATGGAAGTGAGATGTCTTGACTATACACACACACACACATGGGATCATAATAGGTATCAAGTGTCGATGGAGTTTACCTAGGTAGTCCATTGATGTTGCCTAGGTAAACTCCATCTATGCTTGATGCCTACTACGATCCCATGTGCATATATATACATATATATATAACCTTATTTTATAGGTTGGTTGGATCTTTTTCTACTAAAATTGGCTTAAGGTGACCTGTTGTTAGGTATTACCTTCAATTTCAAGACCTATTAATATTCATGTAGTATAAATCTAGAGAAGGTTCTTGTATGCGTAAAATTATATACATAAATTTAAAGTACATATATAGTTGGACAATTATTTTAGAGGATAGGGGCATGTGCTTAAAATAAGGTAAACTATTATCATAAAAACTTCCTCATTTTTTATAAACATATAAAATTTATCGATTAAAGTATCATAATATTAATGTGAGTATGTTTAAATAGAATATTAGAAATTTACAAACATGTAAAATAAAAATCATAACATTTAATGTACATGGAAAAATCATTTTGGGAAATATCTTCCACCAAAGAGATGATAAACATGTATAAATCCAATAATATGTTACATAAATACATTCAATTATGTCTCTTCAATCTAGCAACATTTTACTAGCATAATAATGCTCAATTTTTAAAAGACACATGAAAATATATTCAATGAATCTAACTTATAAATAATTAAAGGGGTAAAATCATAAATGGATTGTCAAACCCCCCATTTGAAATATTTAGTGCTTTAATAAAAAATAATTGTATCTATCAACATATTTGGACCATGTGAAGTTTGGGTACAAATTACCAAGTATGGCACTCCACAATAAAGTGGTCAACTAATGTGGACCCTATGCAAACATATATAAATGTTTCACTCTCTCTCCTAGAACATAGGATCAAGAAAGTGGTGTAAATGAGATTAAATTAGTTTGTAACTACTAGTACCATAGGTACCCTCCTCTATTAATACCATTACAACTAATATACAAGTTAGTTGGGAGAAAATAATAATAAATAATCAATACAATCACCCCTAGGAATCCATGTATCCATTCCCAAGGTGTTAGAGTTTTATGAAGTGCGTATGATTTTTAAGGTTGTTATAGTCTTAATCCTAACATTATCCCACTTGATTTATACTTTACAATGACATAAATAGGAAGCATAAAATGAATTGGGTGCATTATGCAAAGCCTATTATCTCTTTACACCAAGAAAAATTATCCATGTTCATATATTTTTTAGGTGAATTTACAAAGTTATCCCAAGTTTCAACTTTTTTATCATGACCTTACCACTCTCTATGATATCATAAACAAAGTGATAATTAACATCAATATTATTCATATAAAAATAGTGCATAGAGTTCCTAGTCAAACAAATATTGTATCTATATCACCCTAGAATTAAAACCAAATCCCAAACAAAATCTATGCAAGTAAAATACCTATCTACAGGTATGTGTAGAAGCCATATACTCTACTTTAGTACTCTACTTTGATAGTGGACAACTCAATTGTGATCTACATCTTACTCATCTAATTAATAGCACTACCAAATAAAAAATATAGTTGTGATCACATAATAGTGTGTCCCACATTTTGGCCTTAGTGAGATGCTCAAATAATATTTTTTAATTTGTGTCAATTATAGAGAACAAATAGTAAATTTAATTTAAGATGATGTAAACTAATGGGTTGTGATATTTTCAATGTACATTCAAATTGTAATAAAAAATAATAATTTATATCATTTTTTCTATGATTTTATTGAGTGACATTATTCTATATCACATGAATTTCACTAAAAATAAATAATTTCCATGATTTCCTAGAATTGGATCATTAACTCCAATGTCTAGTTTAAATATTTTTTTACTAATTCTCATTATCAATAAATTGTGGTCTTATGGAGTACTCCCATAAACAAAAATAATATATAAAATAAAATAAATTACATCAAACCCATGAAAAAGGGGTGCATAATAAGAGAGAGAAACTCCTTGTTGAGCATGAGGAAACCTTATACAATATATTTTTGATCCAATTTAGCTTGAGAGTGTCATATTATTTTTTCTTTGTTATCATTTTTTTTACACTCTTGTCTTTCTCACCATTATTCACTCTTCAAAATTACTTGAAGAGAGTGTGGGAATCTATTATGAAGCATCCACATTTTTGGAATGGACTTGATTCTCATTTTATGTACCCATAATAATGGCTTTTTTATTTCCCATGACATCATGGTTTTGTGGCTAATCACCTAGCATTAGGTTCTTTGTAATCAAATCCACCAACTTTAGAGATAGAGCATCCATAATTGAAGGAGATTTGAGAAAATAACCAAGAACTTACTTATAGTTCTCAATGGAAGCATCCATAGTGTAATAATATGGAAGCGCATGTTTCCATCAAGTTCCCAGACAATCAACTTTAGGCTTGGGCCTAGAAAAATTAGTGGAAATGTGACCTATTTCATAACATTTTTGGTAGAAAAAGGAAAAAGTAGTAACCCAAAATTGTGAGCATCTATGATCAGTAAATTTGAAGGTAATTTTATTAGGTATATCTCTTGGTATATCCATAACAACAAGGATGTGGATAAAGGTTGTGTGAGTGAAATTAGAGGTGTTTGTAGTTATCACTAAAAAATTTCCCAAGGAGTTGCTAGTGGCTTTGAAGTAAGAATCAAACCAAAATTCTAATGGTATGTTTAGAAGATGGACCCAAATAGGCTTCACCCTAAATGATTTAGTGAAAGTATTAAATAAATGGTACCAAAGTTTGAGGAGTATGTGTTATCTCCAAATCTAGTGCTCACACAAGATAACATCTTGATCATTCAAACAATCAAAAACCATAATAAAAATTCATGGGCATGAGGATTGATGTAGGAGGGTCCTCCCCTCTACAAACAAACTCAAACATGAAACAAAAACACGGGAAAAACTCTACATAGATTCAACAACCAATGAAACAAATATTGCAGGCAATTTAGATTTTATTAACTCTATTCAAATTCTATTACAAATTGCAATTCCCCTAGCCTGTCATGGCCTCCTCCTATCCTACCAAAAATTCTGAAACATAGATTTTATAAACAAATTAGAATCAGATTTTGATCTAAATTCTTTCTCTGCTATGCATACATTTACCCTTATAGTTGTACCTTAGTCTTACATGATGACTCTTCTATTCACTTGGTCGATCTACTCTCAGTTATTGACCACTCCTATCTCATTGGTGTGCCTTGTTTCCACTCATTACTGTGTATTTTCCTCTATTCTCACATCATAGTCAATTGTTTGATGGACTTGTTTTGGATTATCTGCCCCTTAGAAGTTCTTGCGCATGGGATCTTGGGATGCTCCTCCTAAAACCATTGAATTCCTCTCTCTTCTTAGAATAAATTCCTTCTATTGAAGATGAAAAAAAAAATGTTTCTTTCAAATTTTGAGACCAAAACTATCGGCCTTCCTTTTCAAGTTTCATTGGCCTTTTCTTCAAGGGTATCGGCCATTCCCAATTAGCCTAATCACTTCTTTTCCTTTTGGCGTTGCTTTTCTTGGATTTAAATTATCCTTATAAACAAAAAAATATTTCTCTTTGATATCCTTTTGAGGTCCTTCTTGGATGATTTAGAGTGCCCCTTCAACTACTATCTCTCCTCTCTTTTTTGTGTTTTTAAATCTGTATTTAAAAAAAACCTTCCTCTACATGCGCCCTCTATTCTCTCCCCTTTATCTTCTTCACATGCAGGCTCTCCCTATGGTTCCCATGTAGCCCCTTCTCATTTCCACCCCTTTGTCTCCCCCACTCATATTTTTTTAATCTACATTTAATTCTATATGTTGACTTTGTAAGATGTCTCTCTGTTTCCAATTAATCAATTATGCAACCTCTTCTATCCATGGTCTATCAGCCTTTTGGTCTTTCTTTTATCCTCTATTCATTGAATATGATAATACATATTAAAACATCCATTTAAAAATTAAATATTTAGGCATTAATGTTGCAAGAATGAAGGTGTTGTCATTGATGTCAACTGGTTAACTAGTTGTTGTCATTGATGCCATGGATGCAAGTTATTGGTTGTATATGTCAAGGATATTGAGAAAATTGTAATGAAGAAAGGTTGTAGGTATTCAGTGGTTGCTCCAGGTTTTTCTCCAATATTTTCTCCTATATTCATGTGGTTCAAATATGTTTATCATGGTTGTTGAAAGTTGCTATATCCATATTTTGGGTTTCTGGATCGTTGCACAGTGCGAGTTATGTTCACCAGTTGTGAACTGTGTTTTTTAGGGTATCTGGTTGAGGTTTGGGAGTGATGTAGTTGCTTTGGATTTCTTCTTGGTTGAGTCTTATGACTTGTGGTTCTAGATTTATGTTGGTATGATCATGTTGAAGATAATTTTGTTGTCTGGAAAGATTGGATCGTCTTAAGGGTTGTGCGTGCTTAATTGTTCTATGTGTTTTACACTAGTTTTTCCAACCTTGTGTTAAACACTACTTTAAAAGTTCATGAAGCATGTTGAGACTCACTTGGGTCCTCTCCTAGCATTTTTTTAGGTCACCCTCATTCTAATTCCACCCTAGAATGTTTTGGCACTGACCTAATTTGAATTTAAATGATGTATGGTTGAATTTGGATATGTTTTAAAGTTGAAGATGGTATAAATACATGATTATATATTAGTGAAAAGTATGCAAATAAATAGAGAAATATATATGCGAAATAGATGTGAAACAATGTGTATATGATGTGAGTTTGACAGATCGGTATGAAATATAACTGTTGAGTTTCCAGATGCAGTGAGCTGAAGGTGTACTCTATCATTCATACATGTCTGCAAATGTTTGAGTGATTGTGGTGGAAATATCTGTTGCATTGAGATTTTCTTCTCTTTGTAACACATCTCTTCTATCTTCTTTATATCTATGTGGTTGTGATCCCTTCAAGTGGTTAACCCTTATTTGACAATGAGTCCTGATTTGAACAATGAGTCATGATTCAAATAGTGAGTCTTGTTTTGGCAGTGATCCTTTGTAATTAGTTTTGATATTCTTTATAATGTGAGCTAATCCTTGTTGTGGTTTTTCCCTTATTTGGTTTTCCACGTAAATTTGTTACTATGTATGTGTGATGCTTTTCAATTTCTGCCTTTGCACTTAATGTTTAATCATTTTAGTAGAGTAAAGGATTTGTGATTAAGTTGATTTATGATGAATTTTTTAAAGGTTAAAATTTATGACAACTGATTCACCACCCCCTCTCAATTGTCTTGCTCAACAATTGGTATCAGAGCTTGATTCCTTGGAGAAGAGCTTAACCGCTTAAGGAAGGTCCAAGATGGCAGGAAAGATCACTTTTGAGTATCTGAAGTTCAATGGAACTAATTATGCTATCTAGAAAATATTGATGGAAGAATATCTGGAGTATTGTGGATACGATGTTGAAAAATCTTACAAGACTGCTTACACCCCTCCTACTAATGGTCTAATTACAACTGATGAATTCAAGGCACATGAAGTGAACAATAAGGTGAAGTTCATTTTGAAGAATAGTCTTGCACATTCTAAGTTGATTAAAGTTCAAAATTTGAAGACTACTAAAGAGGTTTAGGATGCCTTAGAAAAGGTGCATGAAGGAGATGAAAGGTTCAAAGAAGCAAAGTTGCACTATTTGGAGACACAATTTGATCTCCTGCATATGTTTCAAGATGAGAACATTAAATCCTATGTACAGAGAGTGGATGAGGTGATAGGTGGAATGCAAGGACTTGGTGCTACAATAGATGATTCTAGGATTGTAAAGAAGATTCTTAGAACTCTCCCTAATGCATACAGTGAAAAGGTATCTACTATTGAAGAACATATAGACTACAATACCTACACTAAAGATCAATTATTGGGAACTCTGACATCTTATGAGATGAGAAAGCCGAATTTGAGAAATAGATCCAAATCAAAAACTACTTTTAAGGCTACAAGAGCTGAAGATCCGTATGAAGAAAATCTTGATGAAGTAGAAGCTAACTTTATGAAAATGATGAGGAAAGGCTCTAATAAGTATGAAGGTAAGTTACCCTTTAAATGCTTTAGTTGTGGAGGAATAGGTCATTATGCTTCAAGATGTTCAAAAAGAGCTAAGAAGAATAAACAAAGACTTAACAAAGAAAACAAAGGTAAGAAGATCAACAAAGCATATTATGTGAATGAGGATGCTAGTATTTTTGATGAGGAATCTGATTATGGAGATCCTAATGACAATGAATGCTTGTTCTTGGCCATAAAAGATGAACCTACTTATGCTAATTTTCAAAAAATAGGTGAAGGAATTTCCTCCAAAGAAAGAGAAAGATAAAGATACTATAATATTTTCCCTACATGCTAAACAGGAAAAGAATTATTGGGTTGTTGACAGTGGTTGTTCAAATCACATGATCGGTGATAAGAGTAATTTTGTTAAACTTGAAAAATATGATGGAGGATTAGTTATGTTTGGAGATGATACTGGTGCTAAGATTTGTGGGATGGGTTCTATAAGTTTTGATGCCAAGCATAATACTGATGGTGTATACTATGTTAAAGGCTTAAGGAATAACATCTTGAGTGTTGGATAGACGTGTAGTAAAGGATATAATCTTGTGTTCGAGGATGAGATATTTGAAATCAAGAAAGGATCCAAAATAGTGATTGTTGCAGGAAAGAAGTTTGAAGGAAACATATATCAACTTAAGGGTGTTGATGGACATTGTTTTATGACTCAAATTAATGACAGTTGGTTATGGCATTAGAGAATGTGTCATATGAATTTTGATAATCTGGAGAGGATCAATGTAGTACAAGCCATGAGATATTTACCAAGGATTACAAAGCCTATTAATGCTATTTGTAGGAATTATCAATTTGGAAAGCAAGCAAGAAACAAATTCAAATCAAAGGAACAATATACTACCGAACTAATGGATTTAATTCATACAAATCTCAGTGGTCCTACAAGAGTGAGAAGCCTACAAGGTGAAAGTTACTTTATGCTTTTGATTGATTATTACTCTAGGTACACATGGGTTACATTTATTAGAGAGAAATATGATGCATTAAATAGATTCAAGACATTCAAAGCTATGGTTGAAAATGAAGTAAATTTGAGAATAAATTGATTAAGGTCTGATAGAGGTGGTGAATTTCCCTCCCATGAGTTTAATATTTTTTCTAAAGTTCATGGAATAAAAAGACAGTTATTTGCTATGAGAACTCCTCAAAAAAATGGAGTTGTTGAAAGGAAGAACAAAACAATTCAAGAAGCTACTAGATCAATGATAACTGAAGCTGGTCTATCAAAATTTTACTAGAGAGAAGCTATTCACACTAATTTTTATGTGTTCCATCAAGTTCAAGCAAGATCCAATAGTACTAAGACCCCTTATGAGCTATGGTGGAAGAATTCCTACTATTAAGTATTTCAAGGTATTTGGAAGCAAATGTTATATTAGATGAGATGAAAATTTAGGGAAGTTTGATACTAGAAGTGATGAAGGAATTTTTCTTGGATATTCTACTAGAAGAAAATTTTACAAATGTTTCAATAAAAGACTGAGGAAGATTGTAAAAAAGAAAATGTCAAGGTTGATGAAGTAATGAAGAATTTTATTAAAGTTGATGGATATGTATTTGATGAACTGATTGTGTAAGGATTGAAGAAGCTTTGGAAGAATAAGAAAACAATGAGAAAGTGAAGAAGAATGAAGAAGAAGAAGCTCCAGTGGTGTCCCCAAAGACACCTAAATATGTGTTGAAAAATCATTCAAAAGGTCAGATCATTGGAGACAAGACAAAAGGAGTATTGACAAGAAGTAGAGTTGTTGTTGGTGAGATAAATCTATGTTTACTTTCTAATATTGAACCAAATATTGTAAGTGAAGCATGTAAAGATGAGCAGTGTATGGAAGCTATGAAAGAAGAAATTATGCAGATTGAGAAGAATCAAACTTGGGAATTGGTCCCTAAACCGGTAGATAAAAACATAACTGGATCAAAGTGGGTGTTCATAAATAAGTTGAATGAGAATGAAGAAGTGGTTAGAAATAAACCAAGGCTTGTGTTTAAGGGCTACTCACAAGTAGAAGACGTATATTTTCAAGATACTTTTGCTCCAATGGCAAGAATGGAAGCTATCATGATTTTCTTAGTGTTTTCAGCTCACAAATATTTTAAGGTCTATCAGATGGATGTTAAGTTTGCATTTTTGAATGGTGGGCTATAAGAAGAGGTCTACATGGAACAACCAGAAGGATTTCAATTTTCAGATCAGCTAGATATGGTCTATAGATTAAAGAAAACTTTATATGGATTGAAGCAAGATCCTAGAGCTTGGTATGCAAGGTTAGATAGGTATTTGATTTAGAAAGGTTTAAACAAAGAGAAAGGGACTTTTATTTCATAGTCAAAGTATGTAAGAGAGATGTTGAAGAAGTTTTGGATGGATGGTTCCAAACTAGTATGCAATCCTATGGTGACTGGTTGCAAATTAAGTAAAGATGATTCACCTAAGGCTAATCAGAGAGAATATAGATCTATGATTGGTAGAATGTTGTACTTGACTACTACTAGACCGGATATTATGCATGCAGTCTATCTTGTGGATATATTTCAAGAAGATCCTAAATAAACATGTTTTTGTTGCTGTTAAGAGAATATTCATATATTTGAATGGCACTTCGGATTATGGCTTATGGTATCCTAGGGATATTGACACTAAGTGCTTATACATATGCAAATTAAGCTAGTTGTATAGATGATAGAAAAAGTACAAGTGGTGGTGCATTCTTTCTTGGTTGCAAATTGGTAGCTTGGTTGAGTAAAAAGCAAGATTTAGTTTATTTTTCCACTATTGAAGTTGGGTATATTGCTGTTGCATCTTGTTGTACACAATTTTTATAGATGAAACAAACATTGAAAGATATTAGAGTAGTGTATGATGATCCTATTTCTATCTTCTGTGACAATACAAGTGCAATTAACATTTCAAATAATCTTGTGATGCACTCGAGAATAAAGCATATATCTATTAGGTATCACTTCTTGAGAGAGAAGGTTGTGGAGAATTAAATAAAACTTGAGTATGTACTTATGAAGGATCATATTGATGATATATTTACGAAGGCTCTTGCTAAAGATACTTTTTAGTATCTCTAAGAGAAGTTAGGGGTTATTTCCCCTCCCTTCTTGAATTAGATGCATATGGATATGCATCTGTCTGTTGGGTCTATGGATCTATCTTTCTTCTGGACTGATGTTTTGGTGGCTACCTCTCAGGAGGAGTAGGTAGTGTCATGTGTTGTCATTGAAAGAGTATTTTCTTCTTAATTTCAAAGGGGAGATCAATGTAAAATATCCTTTTCTTTTTCCATTGATGTCAAAGGGGGAGATGAGGATGATGGGAGATGAGGAAGATGTGAAAAAGATTATCTACTAAGGGGGAGAAACAAAAAGTAAAATCATGAAAAGTGTGTTCAAAGCTATTGTGTTGTCTTTGATGGTTTTTCACATCATGTGTTGCCATCAATGACAAAGGGGGATATTGTTGCAAGAATGAAGATGTTATCATTGATGTCAACTAGTCAACTGGTTGTTGTTGTCATTCATGTCATGGATGCAGGTTATTGGCTGTATATGTTGAGGATATTGAGAAAATTATAATGAAGAAAGGTTACAAGTATTCATTGGTCGCTCTGAGTTTTGCTCTGAGATTTTATCCTATGTTCGTGTGGTTCATATATGTTGATCATGGTTTTTGAAAGCTTTTATATCCATATTTTGGGTTTCCAGATTGTTGCATAGTGTGAGTTATGTTCACCAGTTGTGAACTATGTTTTCCAGGGTATCTGGATGAGGTTTGAGAGTAATGTAGTTGCTCCATATTTCTTCTTGGTTGAGTCTTATGACTTGCGGTTCTAGATTTAAGTTGTTATGATCATGTTGAAGATAATTTTATTATCCATAAATATTGGATCATGTTAAGGGTTGCGTGTGCTTAATTTTTCTATGTTTTACACTGGTTTTGCTGACCTTGTGTTAAACACTACTTTTGAAGTTCATGAAGCAAGTTGGGACTTATTTGGGTCCTCTCTTAGCATGTGTTTGTGTTGTCCTCATTCTAATTCCACCCTAGAATATTTTGGCGCTGACCTAATTTGAATTTAAATGATGTATGGCCGACTTTAGATATGTTTCAAAGTTGAAGATGGTATAAATACAAGATGAGATATTGATGAAAGGTATGGAAAGAAATAGAGAAAGATATATGTGAAATAGATGTGAAATAGTGTGTATATGATGAGAGTTTGGAAGATTAGTGTGAAATGTAATTGTTGAGTTTTCGGATGCAGTGAGCTGAAGGTGTACTCTATCATTCATGCATGTCTACAAGTGGTTGAATGAATTGTGGTGGAAATCTCTATTGCATTGAGATTGTCTTTTCTTTATAACACACATCTTCTATCTTCTTTGTATCTATGTGGTATTGAGCCCTTTGGGTGGTTAACCCTTGTTGGACAATGAGTCTTGATTTGGACAATGAGTCTTGATTCAGACAGTGAGTCATGTTTTAGCACTTAATGTTTAATCATTTTAATAGAGTAAAGGATTTGTGATTAATCTAATTTCTGGTGGAAGTTTTAAAGGTTAAAATTTGTGACAACTGATTCACCCCGACTCTCATTTTTATTTCTCAACAATTAATTTACTAGATGAATATTAAATCAGGCAACAAATTTTTTATTTGGCTTTACACTTCCCAAACTGTTACAAAGACTTATTTGAAAAATCCATAATTTGTTCATATCTAGTAATTGGCTTTGAATGTGGCACTAAATCAAATGATTCATGTTTTTGGTTTATGCATTCAAATCTCAAATACATGTTGAACAAGGTAGTTGCAAATACAACATGTCAACAAAGCATCAAAGTTAAGAGGTTTAGGAATTCATCGAAACAGAGATACCAAACCAAAAACCAAAATTGCAGAAAACAAATCAACAATTATTTTTAAGTGGTGTTGATCATCTATCCGCCTATGTGCTCCTAAACCAGAAATTCCATGTAGAAAGATTGTGAGAATGGGCTCACAATGGTGGAGTCGAGTAGTTTCACTACTCTTCTAGGTTTTTATCGACTTGTAGGGAACTCATTCATTGTCAATTTTTTGAAAAAATAATCTTTCTTCTACCTTTTCTAGCATCATTTCGAAACACACCACTTCTCTCCAACAACACCACATCTTCCTCCTTTTCCCCCTCGTGGACACATGTCCACCAAAGACCGACCTCCTCTTCCAAATTCTTTTCAAACTCCTCTCCTCTTTTGTGGGTTCAAACCCACCTCTAACCATCCACCTCCACCAAGATCCTCCACATCCTCCACAATCTCTACTAAAAAATATGTGGTGTCTACAACACACTCTAGTCTTTTATCCATCTCACCTTTTACTACTACATTTGAAAATAAAATAAAATCACTGAACTAATTTACCTCATCTTCTCTCACAACTGTAACATCAAACTTCACTGTGACACCTTCCATATTCTCATCAACTACCATCTTTCATTTATCTCCCTTTGATGCACCACTGAGATTCATCATCCATTCTTCCTCAATTGTTAACTATTGTGCCAAAAAATCTACTTCGCCATATACTACAATCTCTTCACTGCTTGATTCATTTTGTTCTTCTTCTCTCATCATGCCTTCCTCATGGCATGTCTCAATTGTTGCTTCTTCGATAGGGGCTACATATTCCTCAATCTTCTTCTCACTCTTTCCGATATTATTTTCCATTTTTCTACAAACCATCTTTTCCATCACTTCACACATTTCATTCTCCACTTTCTCCCAATACTACTTCCAAAACAATATTTAGATGGGGCTACTCACAACCCAACCCATCTCGCCTACTTCAATTTTTCACAACTCACATTCTTCAAGGCTTCAAGCTCTCTCTCCTATTGTTCAATATTCCTCACACACCTACAACAACTCTCACAAGCTTCTTCTCTATCACTTCACACACTTTCTTCTCTGGTGCAAATTTCCTCATTGTCAACAATCTATTCACAAAACACCTGCATGTCCTAGTGGATCCTCTCCACTCTCAGGACTACCTGCACTGATACCAATTGATGCAGGAGGGTCCTCCCCTCTACGAACCAACTTAAGCATGAAACAAAAATATAGGAAAAACTCTACCCAGATTCAATAACCAATGAAACAAAGATTGCAAGCAATTCAAATTTTATTAACTCTATTCAAATTCAATTACGAATTACAACTCCCCTAGCCTGTCATGGCCTCCTCCTACCAAAAATCCTGAAACATAGATTTTATAAACTAATTACAATCAAATTGTGATCTAAATTATCTCTTTTGTGCATACATTTACCCTTATAGTTGCACATTAGTCTTACATGATGACTCTTCTATTCACTTGGTTGATTTTCTCTCAACTATTGACCACCCCTATCTCTCATTGTTGTGCCTTGTTTCCACTCTCTTTTGTGCATACATTTACCCTTATAGTTGCACATTAGTCTTACATGATGACTCTTCTATTCACTTGGTTGATTTTCTCTCAACTATTGACCACCCCTATCTCTCATTGTTGTGCCTTGTTTCCACTCTCTATTGTGCATTTTCCTCTATTCTCACATCATAGTCCACTATTCGATGGACTTGTTTTGGATTAGCCATCCCTCAAAATTTCCTGCACATGGGATCTTGGGATACTCCTACAACCATCAAATTCCTCTCTTCTTAGAATCAATTCCTTATATTGAAGATGCATAAAAAAATATTTCTTTCAATTTTTGAGACCAAAACTATCAGCCTTCCTTTTCAAGTTTCATTGGCCTTTTCTTCAAGGGTATCAGCCATTCCTGATTAACCTTCTCACTTCTTTTCCTTTTGGAACCGCTTGTCTTGGATTTAAATTAGCCTTATAAAAAAAAACAATATATCTCTTTGATAGCCTTTTAAGGTCATTCTTAGATGATTTTGTACACCCCTTCAACTGTTATCTCTCCTCATGTTTTTAAATTTGCATTTGAAAAAACAAACCTTCCTCTTCCCATGCCCTCTATTCTCTCCCCTTTTGTTTCCTCATGCGCGGGCTCTCCCTTTGGTTCCCACACAGCCCCTTCTCATTTTCGCCCCTTTTTCTTCCCCTCACATTCTTTTAATTTGCATTTAATTTGATATGTTGACTTTATAAGGTGTGTCTCTCTATTTCTAACTACTCAACAACGCAACCTCTTTTATCTATAGTCTACCAACCTTTTGGTCTTTCTTTTATCCTTTGTTCATTGAATATGATAAGACATATTAAAACATCCATTCCAAAATTAAATATTTAGGCATTTATTTACAAGATGAATATTAAATCGGGCAACAAATCTTTTATTTGGATTTACGCTTCCCAAACTATTGTGAAGACTTCTTTGACAAATCCATAATTTGTTCATATCTAGTAATTGGCTTTGAATGTGGCACTAGATCAAATGATTCGTGTTCTCAATTTATGTATTCACATCTTGCATACATGTTGAATAAGGCAATTACAAATACAACATTTCACCAAAGCATCAAATTTAAGAGGTTTAGGCATTCATTGAAAGAGAGAAAACCAAACCAAAAATCAAAATTGCAGAAAACATATCAGCAATTCTTTTTGGGTGGTGCCAATCACCTGTCCACTCGTGTGATCCTGCACCAAGGATGAACTTTTATATTAATACCTTTCATCAAAGGTTATCATGCATTAGTAATTCACTTATGTATATTAGGTAGTCTAGGCCATAAATGATTAAATTGACTGATTAACCGTTAATAGCCTAAAACAACTCTTGTACAATTACTTCATTTCTTACATCCTCAAAAATATCAAGGACTAACCTATCTGAAGGGTTTAATAATTTTCATGGTGTCCACACTATTGAATTTTACCCAAGTATCTAAAGCATTTGTAATGTATTTAGGGTAAACATTCTATTGATGTTCTAAATGACACGATACAAAACATGTAAAATATTTACTATCTTACCTCTGGGTGTGTGTAGGATCATCATGAAAAAAATAGGCCCTTAAGTGGCAAAAAATTTAGAAAAATTAGAGTTAGAAAACTTGACGTAAAAATTTGAATAAGTTATCTATATTATTTCAAAAATATGTAAGAATATAATATGTAGCAAATTGAATGTATTTTCTAAACTACTAGGTTTTTTTTTTTTAAATCTATTTTGGTGAAAATTTGAAATTTCAATGTAGTAGCACTTAAATTTCAAGAAAAAATAAGAAGTAGGTGTCCTGTCTTGACCACCTAACCAATAAAAAATGATAATATTTTTTTATATGATTTTATATACAAGTAGAGGACTCATGTCTGATGTGATACATATTTTTTTGTAATTTTTTTCCAAGCAAATAATTAATTATGAATTTTTTACTACAACTTTTAAAAAATATAAAACTTGTATTTCTGACCACCTTAACTTGGTCAAAATTCATGAAATTCATTTTTTTTTTAATCTTATAGTATGTGAAGCATAGAATGTGATGCATGTTTCAGATTCAAAAAATGTGATACGTTTGAAAGCTATAGATGTTTTTGAATCAAGCTATCAATAGGACTTTAGTCATAATTCAAATAGAAAATAAATAATTATTATTTATTAAATTCAAAGTAAAACATAATTTATATTGGTGGAATGATGAGAATCCCCTTTAAAACTCTTTTCATTTCATCAATTTTGTGGTAAAAAAGTTGTTAGCCACATACCCTACACATACTCATCATATCGCCACTTTTTGGCCCATCATGATCCTACACAAACCCCTCTCTTGAAAAGATAATAGATCAAAGATTTTTTATGTCCAAGGTCTCTATAGTTGGGTCTTAACTGGGTTGGATCACTCAATGTTTAATTTCTAGATGGTTCATTAAAGGGACCTTTTAAAGTTCTCTAGATTTTGGAAATGGGTTTCTTTTTTTGTAATGATTTTTATATTTTTTATATTATTTTATTTTTTTTAAATTCAATTTTAATCTTTTTTACAAGATCTAAAAGAAAGTACTAAATTGATAAAGTTAATAAGAGAATAAAAGGTAATGGTTAATCTTTAATAATTTCAATATTAATGCAAAAGTATTTGAGAAAATTAATTTTGGAACCCATTTTATCAATGATCAATGATTGTTCAATATTTAATGAAAGAGATGCAATTTGCAAAAGAATTCAAAATTAATTAGAATCATTACATTACACACATAAATTCAATGACTGCTCTAGTAATTCAACAAAAAAATATTTTCTCTTTTTAAATACTCTTATTTCCCACAAAAATTCTAAAATAAATATTATATAAGAGCACTCTACCATTCCATAGAAAAAACAATTGGAGAAGCCAGATCTTTATTATTAGGATTGTGAAAAAAATGAGCCATAAGATCAAACAATGAACAAAGACACCTTCCATGCAAGAGATCTGCAAAACAAATATTTTTTATTCCTCAACAAGAAAAAGCTACAAAATATCTAGATTTTAGAGTTTATCAAAGGTATGATAATACAATGAGGGTTAAGTGCTATATAGAACCAACCCTAAATGATAATAGGATTATACCATGATAAGTGTTAGCATCACATGTGATGAGACTGGATGATCTAATAATAGCTCTTTAGTTAACATAGAAAATCACTCCTAAGTCTAGCTTGATGGAATGGGAATAAATTAGACTAATAATTAATTAAAGATAAATTAATTATTAGCTAATGAATGATTACTTTAACATCCCCCTTAAGATGAACTTAGGGAGTAGCTAAAAACCCTAGAAAGAATAATGCATGATGGGTTCTAGCAAACAAGAATTGGTGAGGTACCCATGTACAAACAATCTAATCTCTCACAACTAGAGAAAAGGAGAAAACCACATGGGAAAAAATCCTCTCCAAAAGAGAGAAAGGTGAATGAAGGATTGAAAAATCCTCCAAACCAAGGTGAAGGACTAAGAAGCCTCCAACCAAAAACAATGTCCCAAAAAAGAGGAACATGAAGAACATCATTGAAGCATGAAGTTGTAGAAAACTATCAAATGATGACTGCTATAGTGTTGAAATGAAGAACCTCCTCCGAAAAAATTGATGATCAAGATCAAGATAACAAGAATTTTCATGAATTCCCCCAATGACACTACTAGAATTAGATGAAAAACAAAGTTGAACATTTGGAACTCAAAGATACACATTTCAAGATCAAGAAGACAATAATTTGTATCCCCTAACAACACTAGTTAAACTATATGGAAAACAAAGGAAAATTTTTGAAAGTCGAAGATTCAAATGGTACATGAATCTGCATGAGTCACCCTGATGACACTACTCAACATGCAAGATGCAAATTAAAAATATAGATACCAACAGTCTGAAGAACACTGATCAAGTGAAAGACGATAATCTACATGAGTGTCCCCAATGACACTACTCGAAATAGATGGTAAATAAAGGAAAAAAATTGGAACTCAAAGATACAAATGACACATAAATATGTATAAGTGGCCCCAATGACACTAATCAACATGCAAAATGAAAGTTGAAAATACAGGTACCAATATTCTCTAATCAAATAAAAATGGAAATATGTCCATAGAAATGGGAATTAAAGAATGTCTATATGGTAAATGCTTCATCTTAGCGAAATGCATCGGTAACTAGTCACTACATCCACCTCGTACATAGGAATAAGAACTCAATATATATATCACTCCAAAAAATGAAACCAAGGAAGCATTAGCACCAACAATAGAAAGCCCCCATAATACTGGCAAGTGAGAGCCAAGATAGATAAACTAAAATTGTGTGAAACCAAGAAGTGCGTGTGCAATTGAAGAGTTTCTACAAATAAAAAGGTGTGCAAACTAAGGCACACAAGCATGAGGCAAGAATCACTATGATTCATTGTTGTCATGGAAGGGACACTCAATTGACAAAGGTGTGATGGAAAAATAAAAGGCCTACATAACTCCCCATGGTACTTTATAGCATAGTGTGAGTAAACAAAACACAACAAGATGTACAAAATCCTAAAAAAAATACACCAAAATGACACTTTATCTCAGTGCATCTACGAAAGATAAATTACATGTAAAAGATGTCTACAATGCCCAAATGGGACACAATACTATAAATACTTGTAGAACAACCAAAAAAGAGTCATCTCATGCAAACAAAAAGTTTCCAAGAGTTAATATGTCCAAGTAATTCATCAAAATGTGAAAACAAATATATATATATATATATATATATATATACTTGGAGAGAAATTTGGAAAAAGTGCATGGATGGCTATAAAAATATCTAAAACACCATCTCAATGCCACTAGAATCATAAAA